>JAQIXJ010001036.1:0-24302 GCA_034700185.1 Phthiracarus laevigatus | reverse complement strand
AGGCTTTGATAAAACAAAATAAATCTGGTAGAAGATCTAACAGGGATGAAAATTTACAAAAAGCATTGATAAGAATTTATCCAAATGGATGAATCAGAATTTCAGAAAATTTTGAAACACGACAACATCTCTCAAAAATCTCTATATGTTGCTTTACTTACGTCATTTGGTGAACCGGATAATGCATTGAGTAATAAGGAATATCCCATTGATTTTAATATTTCATTTTAAACAAAATAATGATAAAGCATGATAAATTTGTATGTACAAAATGTCACATGTAAAATCATTTCAAAAAATACGTATATACAGACGTTGGTGTATTTTAGAACAATAACATATGATATCATTTGGAAATACAGAGAATTATAACCTAATATCATATGTTTAATATTTGTATTAATATGTTTTTTGAAAATTAACATAAATTTGACCTAACATTAACCTATATGTAACCTATATTAACAAATCTAACATTTCCAATAATTTGGTCGTGTCTTAAGATTACGAAAGTATAAATTGTAGTAAAGTTTCTAAGCCATACTCCCATCGACGGGGTTCAAAAGAATTATGAATAATAACATACTTGATATCAGTTAAAATGCACTATCATTAGGTCAGAAATAGGTAATACTAGGTCATAAATAGGTCTTATATTACAAACAATATCTCTATTTTTAATTATTTATCACTTATTGACTATTCTATTTTAAGCCATACTCCCATCGACGGGATATAAACTAACAAGTTTTAAAAATAATTCGGGTTTGTCTCAAATTTGATTAGAATTAACTTTGAAATAAACGAAAAAAGGAACTAAATGTACCAAAAGTTATACCAATCGAAAAAATTTTAGCATTAAGGGAGTCAAAATAGAAATAGAAAAAAATTTCAAAAAAAACATGATTTTAATGGCTTATTGACTAGTAATTCAAAAACAGTAATTTAGGAAAGTGAAAAAACTAGATGAAACACTTTAATCGAAAACTGAGAAAACTTGGCAAAGATGGCTTCTATTTCAATTTTGACTTAAGAAATTTATAGATATTTAGTTGATCAATATTTTTGTTAAATATGAAAACTTTCTACTTAGAACTTGTATAATAAACAAAAATAAACTAAATGTTGTTCGATTTCCCGGACACCCTGTAAAAAGAAAGCTAACAAATGATATTTCAAAGTTTCGTAATATGCAAACAATAAAACTTTTAACTTTGATTTAAATTCGCACAAATATCAAACTATTGTTAACAATAATAAAGCAAAAAAATTCTAGTGGTAAAATTATTCAATTAAATACTATAAACAACAGATGTCGACAAATAACGACGGTTGACAACGTAAATCGATTGAACATTTTACTAAATTTGTTTAGTTTAAAATTCTTCAATGCATAGCCCAAACATTAGAATTACGATTAAACATAAAGTGCTCAAATATATAACCAACTTTTTTTAAAGTGAGCTAAAAATTTTCAATTTTATATTCATTAGAAGAAAACTAAATTTTTTTTATTTGCCAAATATTTAAATTTACTACGATTTGTACTAAAAACTTAAGTGTATTAATCTAAAATTAATTTAAATTAATAAATAGCAAACGAAACGTATTTTGAAATATTTATTAAAGAATTAATTTTAAAATAGTTTTATTTAACATAAATCGCTTTTTTTATAAACGCATTAACAATAAATAACAATTAACAATTCACTAAATAGTTTAGTAAGTTATGGTCACTGTATTACAGCACTATTAAGTAACTGTGATTCGATTTGAAACAACAAAAAAAAAACAAAATGAATTTTGATGACAGTTTGATAACATTTTACAATTAAATGCTTTTTGAAAAATTAAATAATTAGTGGTAAAGTGTAATGTATATGTGTGTGTGTATATTGTGTTTCTCATTATAAATAAAACAATTATTTAACAATCATTAATATACTCTTATTACTGTTTTTCGTGATTATGCAAAACAAATTGAAAAAAGTTGTGTAGCGTTTATTTCGCTTTACGTTTCATTGTTTCACATCTATAGAAATGCAAAAAACATAAATATTTTACAATATTGTCTGTCGTTTAAAGTTTATAACTCATCTGTGATATATATTTTGTTTTATTTGATTTTTTAACAAATTTTTTCGTAAACGTAACAATAAAATTCTAATGATTAGAAGTGTAGTATCAATTGATTGATTTGTGTGAAATATTGCACTATTAAAATGGCACATAAATGCTTTGACTTAGGAGGACATGAGATATCAATTATTTTCCATATTATTCTTTTTAATATATTCTATTTCAGTTTCTTGACTAGTTTTTAGGATACAATCGAAGTTTTAATATAATAATAATAATAATAAACATTAAATTAATTGAATGTAATTTTCAATATTAATTAATAGTTAAGCTAATTATTAATAAGGCGTAAGGAGATATCGATCGGTCAAATCTCGAATATGTGCTCCTCTTATTTATAATATAATATATTTATATAACTTTATGTAACTTTTAATTAAGTAGCAATTGATTCAACTACTTATGGCAGTGGTGTTTCTGAAAAAAGGTGCTGTCGTACGTAAAAAAAACATTTGGTGCAAATGATATCCTATTACGGTATTCGAAATTATTATGTCCTGCGTTTTGTTTTCTAAAGAGTATTTTATTGTAGTTAATTTATTGGTGCGGTGTTTATGGTGCGTAACTAATACGGTAGTGACGGGGAAAACATATTCTCGATGACAGAAGGAGCTGATACCGCATCTTCGAGCTTTAAGTAATATATCCTCTGAAGTCCGTTAACGCTAAGTGTGCGCAGATCAGGCAATATCGCCAGAATACGTGAAAAATAATGCGACTTTTTTTGTGCTTCGCTATTGTATGTTACGTGATCTTTCAATGAGTTTATTATTTTCATTTGAAGCTGTTCTACTCTATATGGTTCTTTCAATCCATGCCTCTCTATTAATAGAAATCAAAATTTCGTTACGTTAGCAATCGTTGTCCATTGTTTTAGGGGTTTCAATGGAAGCATTGTAAGAGAAAGTTGGGAAAAAGTTTTTAAAAATAAATGAAACGAACCTGTAATAAGTGTGAGCGCGCATAAACACGCGAACGCTGATATGTCGAGATCCATATGACGAAGATGTTCGGAAAATTCAGTGATTGACGTCAACCAATCACCAAAACTTCGCTGACACTGAACTTTATTAAGCACAACACTGTTGCAAAACGTATATCTATCGGCATTGGCCTGCAATCTACAACAATAGCGATAAAGTTATTCAACACTGTGTCACATTAACAGAAAAATGTTTGATTCTAAAATACCTGTAAGCCATGCGTAAAACAAATAATTCGAGACACGCTGATTGAAATAACAATGACTGATCCGATTTGTCGAGTTCCGTAAATCCGGGAATCTTTTCGGCAAATAAACGAATTACATCCAGAGATGACATCAATATTGAGTAAAATTGTTGTATGCATTGGGCATCGCTTATTTCATCTTCAGTATCTGAGAGATCTTTAAACTGTAAAACGCAATCAAATTTATGCAATTAGAAAATGGTATTGGTTTTAAAGAAATAAAATAGACGTACTTGACTATAATCAAGATTAGCCAAATCAGGAGTGGTGTCAACGTGTGCGCGCACTAACGCTGTTATCATGGATATTGGCGGTGATGGAGGAGACTCTTGATGTGATTTTGGTTTTGATGGTAATCGTCCTCTGCGTCCTTTCAGACTATCTGTTCTCACAACTGAAACGAAAATTCATATTTAATAATTAGGAAACTTGACGCGAAAAAAGCTAATTAACAAATATATAGCAATTGTTTTTTAATCTGTATCCTAAATAAAATTCTAAACATGCATCTACAGTATAATCATTATAGGAAAGTTTTTTAAAAAAATATTATCATTTATTAATAAACATTGCTATAAATTAATTAAAAAATATTGAATTTAAATTGTTAGTAAATATACCTTCTTTAACCATTCCAACAGCCAAACACTTTTGAAATCTACAGAATTGGCACCTATTCCTTCTTCTTTTATCGACAGGACAATCCTTATTTCCCAGACAAACATATTTAGCTCCTTTCTGAACAGTTCTTTTGAAAAACCCTTTACACCCTAAACGAAAGATAAATGTAAGCTTAAATTGCTGATAAGGTTGCGCTTTTAAAAACTTGTTTGCCGATATATCAATCAAACTGATAACTTATTACTGATTACTGGCAACACTGTTAAAGTAATAGTTACATACCTTCACAGGTACGAACACCATAATGCTGACACGCGGCGTTATCACCACATACTGCGCACAGATGACTGGGTGACGGCGATGATTCATTTGGAGAAGATCTACTTGAGTTAGAATTACTAGAAGTTTGTGGTATTTGTATGCGAACACTGGATTCGGGCGATGTTGGACTCGGCAATGATAGTAATGGCTTTTTCGCACATTTCGCTGATGTGGATGCGGCAGACGCTGCACCACCTATTATTGATGTGTTTTCTGGTACGAATGGGGTTGATATGTGCAACAAAGTGGGACAATATGTTGGTTTGGTTTGTAGTGGTGGTGCGTTTTGGTACGATGTGTTCGTAAATGCGGTACTTTCCGGTTGTATTTGAGATACTGGAGGCTGAAAACTACTAAATTGATAATGTGACAGTGATTTGGCAGTTGTTTCACTAATTGTGGGATATGTTACACTATGGTATGAAGAGGTGTTGTGTTGTGTGATTCCGAATCTGGTTCCTAATGTGCCACTAGTTTGGCCACTCGTCGATGCGGACATATATGTGTCCGGAATTTCTTGTTTGAGAATCAATGCAGAATTATTGTTATTGAACGACGAGGCAGGTATTGGCGGCATCGCTGGTAATGAAGGCGACGCCACTGCCACCGAAGATTGTAGAGAGAAAGTTTCACTTTCCACCGAATTGTCTTCTTCCGATTCGATGTCTTCGAACTTAAAATACATTCCACTGGCAGACACGCCTTGACGATAGCGCGGCGAATAAGTTTCAAAAAAACTTGGTAAAGTTGCGGCACTAGGCGTTGATGGCGCTGAAGTGATCGACGCGATTGAAGAAGTTTCAATAGAACATGTGGTACTGGGAGCAGCACTTTCAGGCAATGGGGGCGACTGTTGTGACTGCTCTGACTGATTATACATGTCTGACAAGTCCACAAAGTTAGACTCTTCGTCGAACGAGTCCTGTATCGGAAAGTCTAATAGCTTAAAGTCGTCGAACGTGTCCTCAATATAGGAAGATAGACCCAAATCGGGGCCCAGTAATGCACCAGTACTACCACCAAAGGAAGCACTCTGTAATATAAAAGTCATGGTGTAAATAAATAGTGATGAACACACTTTAAGTTAGTGTCGAAATGATTTCCAGAGCAACATCTAAATAGAGGAATGCTAATTGATTGACGCATTTCATCTATAATGTTAGACCAAAGGTTTCAATACGATACGAAATTATTTCGCTGCTTTATTTTCCAGCAAAACAGTTATCTCGCTAATCATAGACTAAATACTGTACACCTGAGCTAAAAAAGTATTTTTTGTTGGGGGCAATCATAAGATTTGGAAACACTCGAAACGCTATCGCATTCGAAAACCAATCGCGGAACTGGAGATGCATTCATATCAATATACCGGTAAATATTAAGTACTTCGCTAAGGCGGCACAATTTTTCACCTGATTATACCTGATTATTGCGTTTCCTATTAAAGTTTTCTTTTTTTTCATTTATCTGTTATCTAATATATGCCTATTACACCCTTGATCTCATTTAGTTATACGCATTCAATAACAACTACAATAACGTTTTGTGTGATTGCAATTAAATTACTTACTTTAAATAACAACGATTTACAATAATAATTTGTAACTGATTATGATTTCAATTTACTGAATTTTTTGCAAAACTTATGTATAATAATATAACGTCTGATAAAACTAAAATTTTAGAACTCAGTTAATAAGTATAAAGTTTTCGTTAATTAATTAGGATTACCTGTCGTTGTTGGAGTAATATCATGGTTGTGTCCAATTCTAAAGCCTTTTTTATTGTTGCCGCTACGGTATCAATACCGTGGCCTTGACTTCCGCTATTCGTTTCGTCTTGATTATAATCGCTTTGAATATTAGTATCAGAGAAATATTGTCTTCCCGAGAGAGTAGAGCTGTTTTCGCGATCTAATCTTAACCACTTGTATGTTCCACCAGTTCTATCTTAATATTCCAAAATATAACACTAATTAATATTCAATTATAACTTAGACGCAAACGTTTTTTGTAAAAGTATTCGAAGATAATAAATTCAACTAAAGATAAGTGAATAAAATCTTTAAAAGTTGGTAAAACTTTACAACTTTATTATTTTAAAATCGTAATAATGAATGTAAAATTTACAAATTCTGTCATGTTTTGTAAACAGTATATAAATATCAGAAGTACTCGTTTGCAATAATTTTGCTTATTTGGTATGCAATTCCACGATTCTTATTAAAAAGTTATATTCTCCGATCCGTAAAGAATACGCGTTATTTAACAACACATATTAGAGAAATAAAAAACATTTATCAACTGATTATTGTTTCGATGTCTAAACTTGAGAACTCGAGATTATTTACTTTCACTAGAGTTGTGTATCCATAAGATTATTATTGAAAAAATTAACTTATACGATATGTTAGGCAATACCCATCATTTAAGAGGTATCTACTTATCAGTAAGTGTTACGATATCTTACCAAAAACATTATATATTGAATTATACGTGCGATTTAAAGTAAGAAAATCGTTAATAATAATAGCGTGATTAAATAATAAAATATTGTTCCGTAAATTAAATAAATTACGATAATTTCTAAATGTATAAAAGTAATTAATTAAGCGGATGTGTCGTAATTAAAATGCGTATTTAAAGCATTGGAAAACTAGCAAAATTTATGAATTTGTATTTTTAACAAATTTTTTTGTTAAATTTAATACAAATAATTATTCAGTGAGTGAAAATTTATAATATAATATAAAATTTCGAACTAATCGAAATGGATATAAAATATAAATTAACAATAATTTCAAATCATTTGAGCAATTATTTCTTTCAGAATAATGTATATCGCCATAAATAATCTTAGAAATAGTCCGATTAAAATTATTGTGTCAATTAAATTAAAAGTTATTTTTTTATCAGCTAATAATCGATAAAGTGTTAACTATTCGGGTTTGATTCGTAACGGAGATAAAAATGGGATATTTTGTAATTGCTTTTTGTTCTCTAATATATTACGCATGGATTTTTATGCACAGTAAAGCGTTTTTATGTAATAGTTGATACGCACTAATTAAAATTAGATGTAAATTATTTGGAAAATAAAAGTTTTATTCAGCAATTCGCATAAAACTGAATAAAAAACTTTTTTATTTTCGTTGGCTGGAAATGAAGGGTTAAATTCTGTGATATTTTGTGATGCGGTTTTCAACATTCAATGTAATCCCTAAATGGCCTGAGATTGGCTATAAATGGTGGGATTTTAAGCCTTTTTTGTTAATCAAAATATTCAATGAAAAAATTGGATTTATTTTTGTTTTCGACTAATACTGCAATATTTTATTTTACTACTGATTGATATAATTTATTTCAATTAATTTCTAACATTTATCTACTTTTATAATAACAAAAAATCTAAGTATAAAATTTAAATACTTATTTGAATTAATTTAGTAGAAATTAAGTAATTATAAATTAAAAATAAGTAATATTGCAAACGTAAACAAGTGTTAAATCAAAATACTAAGTATAAGATGAATTTGTTTCGCTAAAATGTACACAAATCCTATACACATCAATAATTGAAAAACTAATCACTAATTTATCTTTTATTTCGCTATAATCCCGAATATTTACGTTGCATTCGTTTAGATATATTTTGTAACCTGTTGTCATCGAATATATAACTGATAACAAAAAAATAACAAAAAAAAAGTATAAAATATCTGATTGCCATGAATACTGCATGCTTAACACAATCGCACGTTTAAACCCACTAATACAGTATTTATAAATTTCTGTTCAGATGTTTAGAGTCAGTATCGTAAGATACATAGTTTACTAGAGTATAACCAATGCCTCCGTGTTTTTATGCTAACTTTCTGTTTCACTGCACAATCAATTATAAATCACTATAATAGGACATATGGCTACTAAAGCAAAAAAGAATAAACGAAACTGAATAAAATAAAGTAATATCGATATATTTGTTACGCTAAAAAGAAATATGCTATTCCTCATGAGTATTATATACAAGTGTGCAAAATTGCATAATACGGCGTTTGAAAAATATATGCTTTACATGGAATCACACTGACGTCAAATTTATGCAGATTCACGAAAAACATATATATAACGTATATACCGTATAAATATATTTATATATAACGTTAGGCGGTATTAATAGAAAAGAAAAATTAAGTATAGAACACGAAAACTAATGCATAATTTTGTTTCTGCTGTGCTGTTGTGGTATTAGCTCATAGTTGGCTCGATTGGATTTCTAAATGTGTGCGGAATGACGTACGGGAATGAATAGCTATGGGGGAAATGGTTGACGACGTTGACGATACTGACGTACGCAACCGAGGTATGTATGGATCGATTGAATGCGTGTATGCATTAGCAATGTTAGGTCCACTGCATCGTCTCTATGTTCTATTTGCGTAATGCATAGGCACTGTGCGTTTAGTGCATCCTGGAATAAGACGTTTCTGCTTACGTGACACCCAATTGCACGTGCAATCGGCTTGACATAACATTAGTGAGAGGAAAACAGCGATCGATATAACGCATCACATGTAATGCACAGAACACACTATTAACGTTATAACACACTCTCACTCAATAATAAGGGCACACATAGACTAAAAATAGAACCATCAATGAAAAAACTGCATTCATTGATAGATCTGCATCCAAATAATATCAAAACTAGGAAGTGATTGCATTCCAAACGAAATATCAAAATTTATTATTCATATCATTGAAAACTTTCCCAATTCATTCAAATATGTAAAAAAAATTTTTTGCGATTCCAAACATTGGAAAAAAGTCGATTAGATTTGAAGAAACTTTCACACTTGTGGGTCAATGGGTGTTTGAACACTGTTTTACAATCAACTTAAATATTAAAAATTTTGTTCACCGTTTACTGTACTTAATAATCACAATAAACAACATCTAAAAAAGTAAACACTTATCGCACACATAAATCATACTGATTTTTTCCAAAAGAAAAATAACTTTTTCGTAAGTTTTTATCTAATCGAATACGGCATAAAAATCCAATTAAAAAATACATTGAAAATATCACAATACCTGTATTATTATGATGCGTTCGATGAGATAAAGAATTTAAACAATTTAGAGTTTGTTTTTGATTTGTTGAGCGGTGTTGTGTCTCCGACGATGAGTTTGAACACAATAACTGGTGTGCACCACTCAAATAAATATCCAGATTGGCATTCAATTCAAATGTTGTTATAAACTTAGAACTCAAGTCCAGTTGCGTTGCGTTGAAATAATTTTTGACCACTATTTTCGAAGAAGAATGTTTCGCCAGTTGCGAACTCAGAGTAAATTGTGACAGAGAGCCACACCACGAGTTTAGTATATATTTTGGCTTTACGTACTCCAGTGAGATACATATCCGTGGTTACCAAACGTTTGGAAGACGCACTTCGGACGTCAAACGCTACAATCCTGACGCAAGAATCGATCGATGCCAGAATTTTATCCAATGAATAGCAATGCATCTACAGTTCCACTACAATAGATTGAATAATGATGCAGAGCCGTCAAGCACTTCGCAACGTCAAAATTGTGTCACGACGTACGTCACCACACATATACACACACACACACACACACACCGACACCAGAAGAATTAGTTATAACACCGCAATATGGAATCCATCATCAGAAATATCGATTTATGCTTCACTACTAAACATTGTTTTGATCGGTTGGAGTGTGCATGCAATCACTCTCTCGTCGTCTATATTCCGATTAGCATTTTATTTTCGATGTACTAATATTTGTCGTAAAAACCGTATTTCTTCTTATTATTTTTTTACTAACTTATATTATTATTAGGAAAACAAAAAAACTTTGCGCATAATTAGAAAACAATTGTGACGCATTTGGTGGTGTATTTTTATCGCTACTATTATCGAATTTTTCATTTTATTTGGAATCCAGTTTATTATTTTTTCAGTTAATACTGTTTGTTATTACGTCTTTTTGTTATTTAAATAAGTTTGTTTTTTCGTCTTTCTTTTTATGGAATACATTTGACGCAACTTAATTTAAACTTTAATAATAATAATTAATTGCAAAAAAATGATGATATGAAACCTTTAGACATTGTAGAAGTTGTTAGCGATTAATATGGAATTATAGGTAATATTTTAAGCATATTGTTTCGAAATAAAACTTAATTTATTGTGCTATTGATTTAATGCAATCGAAATCTTATGTTCAAATTCAAATGTATATGAAATATGGTTTAGTGTCCCGATATTAATCTGTTATGCGATAATATATGGCGACAATAAGTAATACATTTTAATGCACACAAATTTTGTATATCAAACAAATATATGCCGCGATTTTAATTTAAATTCTTGAAATTCATGTTTCACTAAATAATTCAGCGCATAAATAATAATTAATATCGTTTCTGATATAATCATCGGGAATTTTATGTCACACGAACAAAAATTTGGAAGTAGCAACGAAAATATTTTTAATTTAATCTAAATATCATGCAAACAAAACATCGGTACGAATCTGTTAAATTGAATTCGCGTAAACCTATAGACGCAATGCAATCGTATAATTTATGTCTGGCGAGTAATGTAGTTTAGTTGAACACTGAAAATCTTTCAATAGCGTAGTTAATAAAGTGAGTTATTGATCCAACTATTTTTTTATTGCTTTATTCTCTTTAATCATTAATGAAATCAAAAAATAATGTGTCATAGAGTATATTAATAAATCAATATTATGGTTTTAATTTTATTAATACTGCATATTAATGTATTTTTATTATGGAAACGTTTAATATAGAATTTTAATTGTACACAATTCACGGCACATCCATATTTAGCTCACTTTTTCATAGGTTAATGCATACTTATGTCACAAATATATTAGATTTTAAGCACATGATGGCATAATGTAAAATCTCTTTATTAATATGACAAATCGTTTAAATTTCTTTATTAATATAAAACTACAAGCATACGGACGGACAGACAAACGTGGTCAAAATCATAAGCTAGAATTCTCTTTGAGAAAGTGGGCTAAAAATTTTCTAAATGTATTGTTAACCAATATTCTGCAAATAAAATCAAAATTTGATTTTCTCTCAACTGAAATTTGAGAAAATCCGAAAAGAAAAGATCTGAATTTTTTTCTAAGAAATTGCAAAATTTTCAATAACAAATGTATTAAATAAAATTATATGTAATAAGATTATTAATACTAGTAATTTCTCTCATCATCCTTAGTTTTAACAAATAAATTCTTCTAATCATGTCTAAAGTAAAGTCGTTAATATATGCTAATGACTAGTGATTCACAAAATTTCTGGTAATAAAATGAATTATAATTAGTTATTATTGTGTTTTTACATTTAATCGATATATTATTGCGTATTAACTTAAATTAATCAATCAATATATGTAATAATTAAAATTAAATTCTATATTAAGTATTATATTGAGTGCTAATAGATTATTTTACCGCAATTTTTTAGTAATTTTTTTACACATACTTACATTTGCATGGCTTTAATAAACATCAATTATTAAATATTTGCAATTTGCTGATATAAGCATCGATATATATATATTATATAAAAAGGTGTCACTATCAGTATTTCAAAATACAACTGTATGTGCTGTTATCGGTGTTACATTATTACTTTTAGGTTAATGATGGGCAACACGTTATCAAAAATTATAATATTTTTAGTGAATAATTGAGAATCATTGTTTTGGTTTTTTTATGAAATTAGATTATTTGAGACATTAGATTTTTAAAATAAAATTTTGATCGATTTTTTTATTAATGTATTGTCATAATTTAAATATTAAATGCCTTTATCTGGTTTTAAATGAGTTCATTTTATCAAGTTATAGATTAGTATTTTATCAGACGAATGTAAACTTGTAAAAGATTCGTAGAAAATTTTAGAAATTTCATTTAACTTTTATCAATTTTCGAAAAAAATTATTAAAATTTTAGAGAAAAATTCATTTTTAAATAAAAAGCTAAATATTTAGAAAGTATTCATTTTATTCTCACACCTATCCTCCCTTTGCTAAAGATATTATTAGTAGGACTTTGAAAATCGTTAGAAAAACTATTACCAAATCGTTTGTTAATTGTTAGAAAAGTCCCAAAATCGTTAAAAAAAATTCGTTAGAAATTTTAGATACTAAATTAATTTAAAAAGGATTTATAGTTATATAAACCCTAAAATATTTCATTGAAAACCCTACTGTTACAAAAAATTACTTAAAAATCTTTAGGTACAGATACAATTGATTTGATAATTATCATTTTCAGATTTCACTTATTCTAAATAAATTAATCCAGAGCTTTCATCGAACGCGCTTCGTAAATATTAAATGAGAATATTTTTGTACCAACTTATTAATTTATATAATTTTTCGTACATTTTAAGCTAAAATATATGAAATCGTTAGATATATTTAAAATCTTTAGAATCGTTAAAAATTTTGAAGTGGATTTTAGACTTACAATGTTTAATATCAAGTTATATATAGTTCGAATTAAGTAATTCCATTGAAAAACTAAATCGTTAATTAACCATTTTCAAAGCCCTAGTTATTATTAACATTTAAGTCAAAACTCGTACGTTTTAGTTTGATACTCGAACAAAATGTCGAAACTGGTTAGCATTCAATAGCTACTCGAACCTTTTCAGTTGCTACACGAACATAAGAATAACATCTTGAACAACTAGAAAAATCTCTGGCAAGCGTATCATGAAAATTGAGTCGCTTTACGCCATGCTTATGTTCGATTAACAACTGAAAAGCTTCGAGTAGCAACTTAAACGACTGTAAGTTATTAGTTTTGATTATGTTATCTTATTACGAGAATACCATAATTTATGAAAATATTTTATTTACGAATAAATTTGTCGATTAAATGAAATAATTTAAAATAGAAAATCCGATACCTGATACTTTTAAAAACTTCACCGGAAGAGTAAATGCGTAGAAATGTGTTTGGTGTGGTGGTGTCATGAAACGAGGCAACTTTTTCGTTGGCGAAAAACGTGTCAGGAACCCATATTTTATTGGCCACTTCAGCGCCCACAAATAAATAGTTTATGACATCCTCAGGTCTAAATGATAACCGATTATCGTTCCATATTTGACGAAAAAAATAAGGCAGATGTGAAGTCCTATTTTTTTTGTTAAAAAAATACACAGATTAATATTAAATCACCAGTTATATCAGAGACTATTGCACAAATTTTCTCCACAAATAGTTTTTGAGAATTACAAGCATGTTTTTAGTTGTAAACATAAATATTCGGTTCTGTTCGCTTTGGTTTGATTATTGGAATTTTGGTTTAGTTCGGGTTAAGTTAACTTATTTATGAAAACCTTAAATATATTTGTATCAATTATTTATAGCTAATTAAGTGTTTTATGTGTGTTTAATAAAATATATTAAATTCGACAGTTTTTCTCAGTTGTTCATTGTTTTTAGATTATAAATTTCAAGATTATGTTGCAGTATTAACCCACACATTAATTATTTTTTATTACCATTTGATATTCCGAAATTGATTGTATGCTGATTATATGCATAGTAACACTTTAATTATTAGGGAAGTGAAATTCGTTAGAAAAAAATGCAAAATCGTTTATTACTCGTTTGAAAAATTGCTCAAAAACCGTTTAAAAAATCGTTTGAATAATTTTAATTTTTAGCTTCAAAACGATTATAATACAAAGTCATATAACGTATTATCGCCCATTACTCTAACGTTCGAGTAAGGAGTTTTATTGAATTGTAAAATCACATCTTACTCGAACGTTAGAGTAAAGTGAATTTTTTATTTATACGAATTTTTAAAAAACATGTTTGATTCAGCCATAATGCTAAATGATCCAAAAACCAATGTTCGAGTAAGCGATTTTTGGCTTATAAAAATTGATGCCTTACTCGCACGTTCGAGTAAAATAAATTTGGGGGTAAAATTCATCCATATTCGCCAAACTCGAACGTTCAAGTAAAGCGCGAAAATACGTTAAAACTTTTATGTTTTCTTTAGTTAAGCGTTTTCTATTTTCCCTAAAAAATGCTTTATATTTCAAAAAAGATCTTTCATCATCAACCGATACTAACGGAAAAAATGTTTTCTTCCTAAGTTTTCTTGAAGTAAATTAAACATAAATCTGAATTTTTTTTTAATAAGTTTTCATAATCAATTTTTACATTACATAAAATGTTGATTTGAAAACTGAAAAATAGTTTAATGTATAAAATCTTTTGATATTTCAAAAATCGTTTGATATGTCAAAAATATTTATTTCGTTTAATTCGTTTACTAAAAATTTTTTAAATTTGAGTCTTAATCGGGTTATTAAATGATTTTAATAGATATACTTACTATTTTGTTTAATCTTTAATTAACGATTTTCAATTCCCTATTAATTATTTAATTAATAAAAGAAATATTGCAATAAAAGTAATAAATAAACGTATTTTATAACAGAAGCAAACTATAAAATAATTTATAAAATACTTTCATAATTAGGTCGCACACGTTTGTCGTATCCTCTCTCTAACATTGAATTCAATATTCTGGTTACATTTGCTCCCATATCACTGAAATTTAGATTTTAAAAATTAATTTAAAAATTTGTTATGGAATTCTTGGTTCAAAATAATTATTCAGCACACAATTCGGTATTCACCCATTCCAGAATAATTCTGGTAAAATAACATTAATTTAATAAAGCTTTAAAACTGTGATTTATATTTAACGCCGCATTTTGCGCAAATAAGCTTTCGTTTATCAATATGTTATATGTCATTATAGGTTCAAAAGGGAAATATTTAAAAAGTAAATTTAAAATTTTATCTTACGGTAAAGAGTTCACGGAATTTATTTCGCCACTTATTATTAATAAAACAGATGCGGTCAGTAATAGTTTGTCAACAGCCCTAGTCAAAATTTAAATGAAATTTGGGATTAACTTTTCGTTTATAATTATTTTCATTATTTAATGAGGATGCGTTTAATTAATAGTTTATATAACGTGTTTACGATACAAAATGCTTAAGCAGTATAATTTATTCAAATTTTAATTTATTTAATAAAAGTTTGACATATGAAAACATTTTTGGCGTCGATTAGATTAACCACAATCAAAGAATCTGTGAATTGGTTGAGTGTATTATGAACAGTACAAAATTTATAAATAATCTTATATAAGTTATAATAAAATCTATTTCATGTATTTCCTTGTTATGAGCGGCATTATAGACGCCTCAGCCTTAACTCGTTGATTAACCTTTTCCTATCATTATATTTGATGAGTTTTAATGTCGATCGAATTATATTATAAAGCGTTTCATTAACATGAATTTCATTAACATGTAATATTAAGTGCGCAAACTCTTTACTATAGCAAACAATAACTATATTTTTTGATGCATAAAAAACGTTATGTTATTGCTTATAGTTTTACTTAATTTTCGAGTTAGGCAATTAGATTGAGAATTTTTTCTAAAATAGAGGACATTTTCCTAAGCATTTTGGCTGAAAACAAATTTTGAAAGGTTCAACAGGAAGCGCTCAATAATTAAAAAACATTTTAACTAAAATAATTAATTTCTTCTAAACGAATAAAGATAACAAGATTTTTTTTTCAATAAAATTTAGATTAAATTAACTCATTTTAAAATATCATTTTTATAAATTTTTAAAAAAGTTTTTTGATTTTTTTTTAATTTTTTACTTTTAAAAAATATTTAGTGAGTGTTCCCGAAGACTCGGCCACCATAAACAGGGGTAAATCATGTAGCTTTTTAAGAGTAGATATTTATAAAAAAAATTTTTGTTCCAAAAGTGAAGGGAAAGTTGTCAAATTTAACAAAAACATAAAGTCTAGACAAATTTTCACTTAAATAAAAAGTAGTAAGTAGTATGGTTAGAAATCTGTCCAAAGCCTTTTAGCGCAACAAAATCCAAAATAGATTTTTAGGTTAAATTATCGATAAAACACCTTGATTAATTGTTTAATAAATTTAATTATGAGTAATTTTAATAATATGGACATGAATTACGTTGAATAATTCATATCACTACAAAAATGAAGTAATTAACATTTATGAACTTCATGTGACTTAAATTTATTAAAACAAAAGAAAATACATAGATTTGTAATAAAAAATTAAGAAAAAATTGATTACTTTATTTTTCTAGAAATTTGAATTTTTTGACGTAATTTGTCCATAATATTGCTAAAATTCCTAATTTAATCTACAATTAATCAATGTGTTTTATCAATAATTTAACCTAAAAATCTATTTTGGATTTTGTTGCGCTAAAAGGCTTTGGACAGATTTCTCACCATACTACTTACTTCTTTTTATTTAAGTGAAAATTTGTCTAGACTTTATGTTTTTGTTTAATTTGACAACTTTCCCTTCACTTTTTGGAACAAACTTTTTTTGATAAATATCTACTCTAAGAGCTACAAGATTTACCCCGGTTTATGCCGTACCCAATTCATGGAACACTGTCTAATATTTTTTTAAAGTTTTTGAAACCCAAAAATAAACCCAAAAAATTTTTCAAAAAAATTATATAAAATATTTTCTAAAACAACATTATTTTATCTAAATGTTGATGTTATTACAGTGATGATATCTTAAGCTGTTTAGGAGAAATTAATTATTTAAGTTAAAATGTTTTTTAATTTTTGAGCGCTCCCTGTTTAAATTTTCAAAATTCGTTTTCTGCCAAAATGCTTAGAAAATTGTCCTCTATTTTAGAAAAAATTCTCAATGAAATCAAAAAATGGGGCCGCTTCCCTATGGAAGTTAATACTATTTCTTTTGATGCCGGGAAAGCTCGAGATTAGCCTGAACTCGATCATTGTGAGACTCGAAGATCTTGTTTCGCTACTCCTTGCGTGTTTTTCCATCAGCAAATGAGAGCGGCCACAAAATATGTTGTCTCACGTTTAGATCGCTTATCCTCCTGTCATTTAACTTCTGCCCAGGCTGCTATTTAACTTTCTTCCTCGAGTCTGGTTTTTATCGAGCTTGAGCGGTTTCATCAAATTTGTTAGTTCGTTCTTCTCTCCTCTTATTTAATTTCTTTAACTTTCTTTTTGCCAGCGTGGAAGCTGTGGTTCTGAACAACTTTCGGCTGGGGAGAGAGAAGGTGCTGAATGTATCGATGTTGTTGGCGCTGCTGGTGATAATTGTAATTGTGATATGGATGAAGTCTCTGCTGCGCGCGCTGCGTCATGTCCTTTAAAATGGCCTTTTGATGATTTGGCTTGAGAATTCATTATGTGTGAGAGTGAGTAAGTTATAATGATTGTGAGATGAATGTGGTTGTGTGAAGGTATGATTGTATGAAAGAGTTTGCGCATAAATTATAATATTATGTGGTAAAAACCGGTTTTGTGGTGTTTGCTGACAGGACTCAGGTCATTAACCTTTAAAGTTCGTGCAGTGTTTGCCAAAACGGGTGCTATTTTCACATCCTCCTTAGTTTTTCCCCAACTGCTGATACGCGCAATCTTTTTTTCTTTGCTTATTACAAATGTTATTAACTTATGTATTTTTTTAAAATTACAACTTACTTAAAATACTAATAGTTATTTTTGAACTACTACCGCAAATTTAGAAGTTTTTTTTGTAAAATCACTATTTTGAAATTGTCTCATGTCGGTTAATAACTAATACGATAATCGCTCACTTGTCTTTGAATTTTACTACTGTGATTAAAATGTTTTTTATAAAAACAAATTGAAAAAGTTATCAAATCTTATATAACTACTTATTTATTTAAACTGTAAACGTTACTTTTTATTATATTACCGTTAAATGTTCAAGCTTATTTTACTTAATATTTGGACCAATATTGAGTTATCGCGTTGTTTCCATAAGAATAATTAACTATCAATTATATTTTGAACTCGATTTCCAAAAATTTATTTAAATCATTACCTGTTTTTCCAATTAATTTATTTTCAATTTATATTATTTAAGAGAATTTATATTTCTTTAAAAGTCAAGTTAAATTGTTTTATAACTTTTATATTTAAAAAATAATAGTTAAAGTAAAATATATGATTGTAAATACGTTTTTTAATTAAATTTTCACCAAAATATTAGAAATATTCTTAAAATAATTAAGTTTTGTTAATAATAATTATAAAGTTTGCTTGGATATAACTTTCGAACTTAGCGATTGTTCTCATTTCGCTTGTATTTTACATTATCTTTTTAGAATTATTTTGTTTCACATCAAGCGAATGAAAAAGTCAAACATTTTCCACTTTTAATTTTTCTTGCAAAAAACCAAATTTTAGTTAAAACAAAAATATATTATATTTTGAAATATAAGCTATTACATAAAATAGTACTGAAAAATAGCATATGCAAGACCATATTTTTAATCTAAATTTAGGTTAAATCACAATGTCGAATTTTTTAATTGCTGAAAGATTATTCAAACTTGTAAGATGTACCTAATAGTTGCAGTGTTAGACAATAGAGACTGGGTTACATTCAGTATCCCGGTTTAGTGTAGTTTGACTTTCAGTTTATAATTTTGATTTATATTTATTTTATCCTTAAAGTTAAAACTTAATTTCGATTAAATATTACATTTGACTTTAGGTTAACTTTTGATTTAAATTTAATTTTCTTTTGCTTTGAAACTTGATACTATTAGAATTATTTGCATTTCTTTCACGCCAAAAGTATTTTTTATATTGTTGATTAACAATATTGTAGTGTCTTAAATAATATTTTATTAGATTAAGTGTAATTAAGACTTGACACTAGCAGTGATCACACAAGAAGGAAATTATATAGAAGTATGTCACTATCAATGTGAAGAAAAGTTTTTAATAAAAATGGATGTTTTTAATAAACAATAAAGCAGTTTGAATATAAGCAATTGAAACGTTAGATGAATGTGGATCTACTTATCGCTTATCGTTTTCTGCTTTAACTGGTCAATACGACGGACCATACTTTTAAGTTCCTCCAAAATATCGTCCAGCTTTAGTTCCAAGATCTCGATTTTCCGGGTCAATTTTTTCAGTTAATCCCCCAAATAGCTTATTTGCTCTAAAGCGATGTCGAAAAATTCATCTAAAGTGTGATTTAACATGGTATAAGTAAGTAAGCAAAGAATAAACGTTTAGTTTTGTATCGCCAAATTTTCCCATCAAAATAAGACCAAAACAAGAACGAGACATTCATAGAGAGCTCACCTTTAATAGGTATTTGCAATCTTATGTCTCAAATTTAATAGTTTTTAAGTCAAGATGGGAAAATGACAAATACCTTTATTATTATAAGAAATAGGACAAATGTAAGGGTCCAAACGAAACCACACCCAAAACAATAACATTTTGAACTTTACATATTTAATGCAAAAACATTTATGTAACGTTATTCATTCCTATTTTTGCTTTTGTAACGAACACATGTGTATTTAGTTTAACAAATAAAACATTAACATTTCATTTAATTACTGGAGTTGTGATTATTTAATTTATTTTAAGTTCGCAATTACAAGTGTTTAGAATCGTTATTTAATTTATGTTTATGCCGAACATCAATCAATTGGCCATTGGTATGTAAATACGCATAACACAAATACCTTTATAGACATAAGACTTTGGACACACGGACAGACGGACGGACAGTGTCAAAAGCATAAGCTCTTCCTTTTTTATAAAAGTGAGTTAAAAATTCCTTTCTCGTTGTAACTCTAACAGATCATTTTGCGAGTTAGCCAAAAACCAACGTAGCACATTAATCTGTCTCTTTATCATTTCATAGTTGGTCGCAATACGTTGAAGTTAGATAAGTTTTAAATGATAGTTAGCATAAAGTTGTAGCCACTCTCCTTTCCCGATTGATATTTTTCTCTTGAGAAGTTTAACTGGCTGTTCGATTTCATTTCTTTCTTACAGCAAATTTTTAAAAATTTCCACAATTCTTATGGCATAATCTAAAAATGATTTAATCTATTAATTAATTATCGTGATTGTCACAGGTGATCCAACGAAATCATGTTACGGTACTAAACAACGTCTTAAACATACACTGTTTAAGCACCTGTCTTACAAAACAAGTTTTTATATGATCAATAATAAAAAAATTGTGCCAATAAGTTTTGAGTGTTTCTCTGGTTCACTCTAGGTACCAGTTTTAAACGATTTGGAGTGTGATTCGATTCTGTTGATAGATTCAAATTGCCAAGTCTCACTCTGTAGCTAACGTCTAGTAAATTGTTTCGGTTGGACTTTGAATTCATCCCAAACTCTGGCTTTCCATTTGCTCAATTCATACCCCGTCTGATTTTATTGAATCGTTTGCTCTTATTAACTCGATTTTTGTCCCATTTTTAGTCAGTTTTAACCAAATTTAAGACTATTTTTGCTCTTATTTAAGCCAATTGTACTCGTTTTTGACAACAATTTTAACCCAGTTTTGCCCTATTTTTGTTAATTTTTGTGATCTAAAAAAGTCTAATCGCATACAGTTATGGAAATGTCAAAACCAATAGCTGACCTTTTCAAATTGAGCTAAAAAAGCTCAACTTCTGTTTTAACTTTCAAAAATCTAAAAAACACTAATTTATAGCAAGAAAGAGTAAATTTAGAAAGATTTATACAACAAATTATGATTTTTAAAACTGTAAATTAAAATTTTAATTAAATTTTTATATTATTTGGCAAACAGACATTACTATTTTTGGACAGACCCCTTATCCAATCCATCATTTCAATTAGATATTTTTTAAATTTCTATGTAAAAGTAGATCTATTGGATATGACATATCCGTATGTCTGTTTGTAACTCTGTAGACTGTCTATAGATCACATAAATCAGGAAAAATGAAAATATTTGCCAAAACAGTGCCAAAATATGCCAGAATTTAATTAATTAGGGGCAAAAGTGGGCTTAAATTTGTTCAAAAATGACCAAAAATGGGGAAAATTGGTTAAAACTACCACAAAATCGGTTCAAAAATGTTTAATATCGGGGAAAATATGAATAATTTTTGGTGTCACGTGTCTTAATAATCATAATAAGACATGTTATGACACGCTCTAAATTTTAACTATAACACAATTATGATGTTACCTCGTCGACAGCTAAACTAAGAATGAATCAAAATAACCTTAACACTCACTGAAGTACTATTTATAACAATGTTTTAAAGTACATAAAAATTTTTATCAAAACATTAATAATTAAAAGTTTTGATTATTTAAAAATAGAAATCAATAATGTAATACAAAAATAGATTTAAAGTCAAAGTTAGTGCATTATTATTGTTAATTCTTGTTTATATATTTTAATTTAATTTTGCATTTGATTTTTAGGATATTTATTAAATCATTTGCATTTACGTCTTATTTTACTTACTTTGCATTGAGATTCATGTTTTAAAATATATTAAGTTGCAAATAAATTTTATTTACAATATTAAATTCAATTATTCTAAATAAGTCATTAAATGCCTGTAAAGTTCTATAATTATTAAATTAAATAAAACTAATGCTTATAAGAATGTCATTAATCTCATTTTGATTAAATATATAAATTTTCATCTTAACTTTTTAAACTAAATTTAAAATGTTTTGATTTATTTATTAATTTTTTTAAGTAGAGAGAATTATTATCTCAAGTTTATTTTATGCAAGAGATGTTTAAATATAATCGTAGATTGGAAAACCTTTTGAAGAGTAAAATCAATATTTTGGGTCAATGTTTTAAAGTATTTTTTATCTGACTTTGTCTGGCAAACTTGTCAGATATATGGATTTGGGTATGTTCGACCGTCTGTCCGTCCGTCCGTCCATCTGAACAAATAAATCTTCACTTACGAAAAACACGTATAAATCATTCAGTTACTGCTGGTCAACTATAAAACAATGAATTTGTGGATAGCCTTTGCAAAGTAGATGACGGCTACTAGTTTCTGAAAGTCGATAGATCATCTCCAGTGTATTGGCAAGAACGTAAACGCGAGGTTTTAGCAATGATTCGACAGTTAGGATTACCTACACTGTTTGTCACATTTTCAGCTGCGGTAAACAAGTGGATAGAACTGATTGTGATTTTAATGAAATCGGTAAGAGGAGTTAACCTTTAGGAAGAAGAAGCAATGAAATTGGATTATCAACAAAAATGCGAGTTAATTGGCAGAGATCCAATAACTTGTGCGCGAAATTTCGATAAACGCATTAGAGAACTATTTCGGGTTTTCGAAGACTCAAAAGGATTTTTCCATGATAATCCGATTATTAATTCATATTTACGCGTTGAGTTTCAACATCGAGGTAGTCCACACGTGCATTGTTTATTGTGGATGAAAAATACTCCTGTTTACAAAAAAGGAGAAATAAATCAAGAATGCATTAATTTCATAGATAAATACGTTACAGTTGAAAGCTATAACCTTGAAAGTGAATTACAACCATTGATAGCTTTACAAATGCACCGCCATTCCTTTTTATGTAAAAAGTTCAAAGGAAACCAAACAGTAAGTCGATTCGATTTTCCACAATTACCTCATCCATACACAATGATTCTTGAACCACTGGAGTAAAGTGAAAAAATAGATAGTTACAACAATGCATATAACAAATTAAAGGAAAGTTTAAAGCACAGCCACAATTTTAAAAAATTTCACGCGTTTTTAGGACATCACAAAACCTAATTTAAAGACTACTTAATATTATTAAGATCCCAGCTAAAAAACGCAAAAGTTTTCAATAAAAGAAAGTTATCTGATATATAAGTAAATAATTATAACAATACGGTCCTTAAATCACATCGAGCCAATATGGACATACAGTTCATACTAGACCCTTATAGCTGCGTCCAATACATTTTGAAGTATTTAAATAAGGCGGAAAGAGGAATGTCCAAATTACTCAAAGACGCCGTTGAAGAAGTTAAGGCTGGAAATTACAGTGTTCGTGAACGTTTGAAAATTGTCGGCGACCGATACTTAAATGCAACTGAAGTAAGCGCTCAAGAAGCGGTATATCAGCTTTTGTCTATGGATATGTCTCGCTCTAGTCGCGCGCACGTTTTTATAAATACTGGTGAACCGCAAGAACGATACACTTTGGTTAAATCAGAAAACCAGCTTAAATCACTCGATAAAAACTCAACAGATATCTATCAAACCAACTCTATTGAATTTTATGCTCATAGGCCTGAAAAACTATCGCTTATATGTTTAGCTGATTTTTTAGCAGAGTTTAACAGACGCAAGAGTAGAACTTCAAGTAACGAGTTTTCATCAAACAATAAAAATGAAGACATTGAAGAAAACGAAGATGATTCAGGTGAATTATATACGATGAAAAACAATCGCGGTTTATTAGAAAAAAGAAGAAAACCGAAAATTATTAGATATAGACGTTACAATACAAAAACCGATGAGCATAATTATTATCGAGAGCAGTGTATGTTGTTTATGCCTTGGTTCAATGAGAATAATGATTTAATAAGTGTCGATATCAAGCAAACATACTTTAATAACATAGAAACAATTAAAACAAACTCTGCTAAATATAGTTACGACAGGAGTGACGTAATGAATTTTGAGGATGAATTTAAAGAAATTGAGTTTGCAGTGGAAAAAGAAGAATCTCAAGAAAACGACAATGAGTTCACTGTTTACAATATTGAAAATAACGCCACTTACAGTCTTAGTGTAGATATAAATAATGCTTTACCGAAAACAACTGTTGAAAGATTTCTAACCCCTAAATGCATCACAGATGAAAGTTTTTACGAACTAATGCGATCGCTCAACTTGAAGCAACGTGTTTATTGTATGGATTTATTGTTCCGTTGCAAAACATCTAATGAGCAAATATTAAACGTAATCTTTGGTGGTGCAGGCGTAGGAAAGTCAAAGTTGATAACCGCAAT
>JAQIXJ010001035.1:0-24305 GCA_034700185.1 Phthiracarus laevigatus | reverse complement strand
ATTTCAATATTTATTTTAGTGATGTAAATTTAGACTGAGCCTAAGGTTACACACTAGGCTCTAGGCTGAGAGGTTATAACATGTCGTAGGCTGTAGGCTTAGGCTCTAAAATATACTATAGACTTAGGCTTAGGCCAGCCTATTTTTCATAGCCTAAGGTTTAGGCTATAGGTTTGATATAAGAAATAATTATTAAATGAATATTTCAAAAAGATGTGCAATACTTGGAACATGAAATTATTGTGCTATTCTTTATTAATTAATTTTTTCATTAAACCTTTTCGCAGTTTAATAAGAATTACGTCAGTAAATAAGAGCCTAGAGGATAGTCCTTATTTTTGTTATAAACTGTAAGCTCCATTGAACATCGTAGGTTAGGCTGTAGGCTGAGCCTAATGAAAAGATTAAACGGCCTAAAACTTACTAATTTATTTAAAATAAGTAGTAAAATTTGATTTATTTTGACTAAAATAAGGGGTGTTTGATAAAGTATTTTAAAACCTAAAAAATATGAATTGGATTTTTTGTTAGACGAAAGAGTTGGATTGCATTTTATTTTATATTTTTGTTTATTAATAATGGTAATAAGTTCAAGAAGCTCATTGATCTTGAGCTAAAAAATCTTAAGCACACAAGAGATTTATCTTTGATCTTAAGATTTGAATAGATTTAAACAAAACTTGTATTCTAGCTCTTAGTCTAAACTCGAGTTAGCTTATGTTAAAAGTGAGTTTAAGCTTATTCTCATCATTAAATATTGTTACTATTGTCTATCCAAACCAGAGTTTTTAAGGCTAATCCGCCAAATGCATAGAAATGTTGTACGCATTCCACCCCCACTCTTCCTAATATCGCTCTGCATTGAGCGGAATAGTCACAAAAACTCTGATCCAAACGTATTTAATGCTACATAAAAGTGTTTACTGTAAAAAATAGTTACATTATCTGATACGTTCATTACATCTGTGTATTAATAAATAGACCGCTTATAGCAGAGGTTCTCAAACTAGGGGTCGCGACCCAAAACAGGGTCCTTGAATTTGAAACTTGGGTCGCAGCTTTTTTTGAAATTAGCATTAGTTATGGGTCGCAACATAAAGTTGACAATTGATAAACAAACCTAATATAACATCTCATTTAATTGAACTTATTTATAATCGAAATATAGACCGAAATAAATGTTAAAAATGGTTTTCGAGTAGCGTTGTTTAATATTGTTCAACATATTGATAAATTGTGCTATAATGCAAGCTAACCATTCTCATTAACTTTAAAAAATATGAAATCATGGGTCGCGGAAGAAATTTTATCATAATTTTGGGTCGCGTGAATAAAAAGTTTGAAAACTACTGGTCTACTGTATATACTAAACTATTTGATATTTAAAACGGTAATATATTTCTGAAACGCTAGTGTCAATAAACTGATATAATAAAAAATAGTCATAATAAATATCAGATCGTTTTTTTGCGGTTTCGAAATGTGCACACATTTTCAAAACCATGGTAAACGACGATACATGTAACGACGGTGTAACGAGTTTACTAACATTTAATCTTACTTAATAGCAGCTTCACAGCGATCGTTACACCGCATCGCGTAATAAATTATTTTATCGGTTTTGACAATTTTCATACTTAAAAAAACATCCCATATTTAATCAGTTAATCCTTAAACATATTATCTCTATCATATATAAAAAAAGCAGAAATCTCTAACCGGTGAGCTTACGTTAGCTGAACTAATTAATAGTTATAGCGTCAGCAATAAAATCAAAAAGTTGAAGCACGTGTATGACCGGTTAACCCTTACCCCACACTCGACTTATCTGTCTCGACGTATTGTTTTTGCAGACATAGATTAAATTACACACAATATAATAAAGTTTAATAATTAAGTCTAAATATATAAAATTCAGTAATATGATTAAAATATTTGGTCACCATTTAGGCATACACTATACTACACGTCAATGGATTTATAGACACACCTACACTATACTAAAGCTTAAACCTTTCATACTCTTAAACCATTATAATGCATTTAACGATTAATTATAATTAATAATTTTATCCTAATATAATATGGAATATATCCTAATATATTACTTGAGTATTAAATTGTTTTAATTTCGTGTCAATTTCATTATGATCGCCAACTTTTAACACTTTAATCAACTCTTCCATAGCGTTCAGAAGACTATTACCAAACGAATCGTAACACTTATTCAATAGAAACGTTTATACGTGATATATTCATGCGATAAAAACTGATAATTAATTAATAAAGAAAACATTTAAGAAAAGCTGCATTATTATTATTATTGATTGATTATATCAATAAAATAATGACATAAAAATGGTTGTCTTTTAAATTACATAATGGATCATGTGTTCAATACTTTTAACTCTAACTATACTGAGTGTAAAGTTTCGATGAGACACTGTTTGTTTGTCAAAAACTTAATTCAACATTTACTTATGTTTGCGTTGATAAATAAGCGAAATTTAAATTACATTTTGTTTATCGAAATCAAATCTAAATAACGTGATTATATGAAAGTTTCTACATATCTTAAAAGCCAACAAATACATATTCATCAAATAAAGATGAACCCATATCGAAACACCTGATATCCATATCGTATGTTTACGGTCACGTATGTGCTCGGGTTTGTGTGCGCAATACACACAACGTTATGTAGATTTACATAGAGATATGTTTGGGCGCACTCATAGCGTTTCGTTTCCATTGCATTTAATAATAATAATAATAACTTGCGAGTGAAAATAAAATAGATCGCAAAACAACAACATTTCTACAAACAACCAACCATTTCATTTCGCTTTTTATAATATACGAAACAAGAGTATAATATATCAATATAGTGTACAAATAAGACAATTACTTGAAAAGAAAAACAAATGGAGGAAAAATTTCGGGCATTTAAAGAACAAGAACATTCCAGACAACAACAACACGACGGTATTCAGCGAAACATCGCCACCGATGAACAATCGTTGGTGAAATTGTTGAACGAAATCGGTGATCAGCTGACGCTTAACGCGAAAGACGCTAACAATATGAATGGAGTGAATGGGAGAGTGTTTGCCAAAAATGGTAAGCCATATATGATTTTCGATTGGATTTAAATTTCGAAGTTGTATCGCAAGTTTGTTTTATCTGATTAATTGACGGTAAGTTAAATTTAGATTTAGACAATCATCGTTACAACTCAAGAGATGTGGCGAACAATGGCACGCAATCGCAAGCATATCGACCGCCGAAGTCGGCAGTGGATAATAAAAAGAGGCAACAAATGCGTGGAAACATTAGTAGCCGTAAGTCACAGCAATCGCAGCCATTAAACCGATATCGATCTCAATCCGTGGATTACGATGCGCTGGGATGCGTGTTCGACATCGACATCGACAATGTTGTCGACAACACAAACACCAATGAGTACAATAATTATTCGCCGTTTTCGGACGAAGAGCTGGACGAGGATGTGATTGAGTTCGACGATGACGACGACGATCTTAATATCGATTCGCGTAATAATCGTCGAAATATCACTCAACAGCAATCTATACAAACAGAAACGCAACCAATTAATCCAAACGCACAACAAAACGCACAAAATAGGCATTTGATGGCATTTTCGCTTCCAATACAAGTACCGCAATGGCGAACTATTAGCCATTATCAGTACGACGACGATGACTATGACGACGAAGACAAAAAGGTAGCATTTTAATTTACGTTTTTGACTTTTCCTACCATTTTTCAGTTTTTTTCTTGTAAAACCAATGGTTTTTTTAAATTTCTTATTTTTTCAAATTTTTGTGGTGGGAGATGAAAATGTTATTTTATTGTTTTTGTTTGTTTGTTAGCGTTTACCGAATAGCGAGTCAGTAATAGCTAAGGCATTGAAAATTGTTAATTAATGTGTAATAATTTCTATTAAAAACAAGTTATGAAATCAGTGAAATTTAAGTAAACGATTTAAACGAATCGAACCATTTTTAAAATATCTAACATTATAAAAAATTTAATCGATTTTTGGCGAATTTTTATCAATTAGCTTTGGATAACTTGGTTAAAAATTTTATTATTTAATGTCATATTGAACTAAAAATTAAGCCTGAATTTTGTCTTTTAGTTTCAGTTGATGTAAAAAAAATCCTTTTTGAAGTAAAGAATAATTTTTTAGGGATAATAATAACATAATAATAACTTGAAATATTTTGCATTATAAATTAATTTTGTACTATTTTAAACTTTTTTAAAAGTTTTTACAAGTTTTTTAATTCTATTAATAAACTATTTTGTACCCTTTCCATCGATTTTTAAAGCCCCATTAATAGCTTATTGTTTATTAGAAAATGGTATAAACTTATCCGATGTGTGTTTTATATTTAGACGCGTAATAATTCGCAGTAATTCGCTTCTAAATAGAATAATAGACTCATTTATTTGTGTGCACATCAATTCTCTTAACTCGAATGTTTCGCTTTAAAGCGTGATCTACGATCCAATTTAATTTTTTTGTTTACCGTAAATTTAAAACAACTGAATTCTAGTTCATTTCGAATCGCGGTTCTAGAATGGGTACTATTTTTGGTAAATTCAATTTTAACTGATCTTATGAGTTCTTATCGCATTGTTAGCTTAATGAGTGCAAAGTAATTGAGAGATACGTGTTCGTTAAACATTAGTGCCCATGTTTTACGGCGAAAACCTATAACTCGCATCTATTTGATATATGCATACTTCCGCGTCTATATTATAATTAGGGAAAGGGATTTCCGAGACTTAAATCAGGTAAAAACGGTGGGGAACTGGAAACAAATATGTGAAGACATGGGAATAGTTTCGTCATTAACAATTAAAACGGTTACAAAATTTTATTGTGTCAAAATCTTAATAATGATGTTAAAACTTTTCGGGATACTTATTTGAAATTTCAAATCCGTTTCTAAAGTTGTATTTATTTTTGTAAAATTTAACTATTTTGAATTTTTCAGATTTTGAAACGAAAGTCTTAATACTGTATAACGGTTTATCATTTATGTTTCAATTTTATACAATTGAAATTTTATTTGGAACTTGGGTTCAATTAAATTATTGTTTGAACTAAAATGAACGAATCTATAAATTCCAGGATATTTTATTAAAATCGGTATAACATGTTAAAAAATAGGAATCGAAAATCTAATTAATTATTTATATCTAATCGATGAAAATCGTAAATTTATAGCGTTATTTTTCTCTTTACTGTATAACGCTCGCGGTATATGTAGTAAAACACTGATAAGTATAAATTTTTGACATTTTTCAACTATAAATGTTGTAGATTTTTAAAATGTACAGTACAAATATCCTTTTTTTGAATAATTATCAGCATATTACATTTCATAACAAATTATTATGCACAGCCTAAATGAAAATCATTAAATCTTGAAAAACTCTACTATTCAATGGGAGATTTGAAAAATTGTACTGTACTGTTACAGTAGTTGTAGTATCTTTCACTTTTTATCAATAAAATTTTTAAAACATTTCAATTAAATAAGACCAATACCCAAAAATAGTCTTATCAGATCTTAATTATAATTATATCTTAAAATGTCTGGTAAATTGTGTTGATTTGGTGTTTGACGTCATGATTAAATATTGTTGCCGTTTTCCCATATCTTGATTTTAACAAATCGCCAGATAATATTATTTGGTAATTTATAGTTTTGGAAAATTTTTATCTCATTTTCCCAAATGCTAATAATTACTCAATTCTATCGACGATAAGAAAATTAGCGGATAAAATATTAATAACACCAATTGAACTGTTTTGGTTGGCAACGTGTTTTGTTTACCTATCATTTTTTTTACTGTATCAAAAAAACTACAATAAAAAGATATAAAGAGCGCATTGACCAAAATATTAGATATGTTTTATGGTGTGTTTTGTGAGTCTGTTTATCATTCTTACTCAAAAAAAAAAGATATAAGTTATGCAAAAAAATTGAAGTTTCACTTGTAGTATACAGAGTATCCTGAATGATATTTTACTACTGGTTAATAAATCACTTAAAAAATATCTTTATTAAAGATGTAATAAAAAATGATATAAAGTCATTGTTCAAACATTATTCATTTTATTATTTTTATTATCCTTATTACAAAATAATATAATTGTAATATAACTACGAAACAAATATATATTATTGATTTAATGCGAGAAGAAAGAGATGATATCTTACGACTAAATAAAAGCTAATTAGTTGTATGTTTGATAAAAAAATATGATGATTTGTACGATTTTATAAATTAATTGTTATAATAGTTTTTAATTTATAATATGAGACATTTTTTTATTCGTGTTTCCCTTCTCGTAAGTCACGAATCTAATTGATAGGAAGTTAAAAATATATTAAAAAATAGAAGTAATAAAAACATTTAAAAGAAACTCATTATTCGATTACTGCTTATATTTCATAGAAATTAATAATTTTCGAATTTTCGGTATTAATGTTTTATTATATATATTGAGGTTTGGATTAGTTAAAAAGAAAAGTTGAATATATGTTGGATTAATAAAGTAAATAATTGCCTCTGTTAACCATTTGCTGGTCGTGGAGATCGCCATCAGTATCACTCTGTTCGGTATCCGTATTCTCGTCCGTATACGTTCGCGTCTCATGCGTACGATTATTTTCGTTGAGCGACGATCTTCGATGAATTTTAATTAAAAATTTTGTTATTAGATAGTAGAGCAGTGGCAGAGTAATCCATGACAATACTAGAACCAAGTGATACCATGCGTCACTATTTATTATGCTTTCGTATTGCGCTCTCATTTGCTTTAAAAGTGATTCGATATCCGCTGATTTTAACTCTATTTTCGTGTATTATTATGCGTTATTTTTAGTAAGCATTTGTTTACCGTTATATTTGATCGGTATTACAGGATTGATTACATTTTTAGTGAGATTTGAAAACATTTGCTATTTTAGCGTATTTAAAAAAATTTTAATAATTTATATCACCTATAGTTGCCATCGTCTCGTATAACTTCAAAGTACACGAAAATATAAAACTGCTTAAAACAAAGTTATAGATTAAATTATAGATTAAATTAAACTAAAATTTAACTCAAAATAAACGCAATTTTTCTTAAAATTTGAATAGTTTTTTATGATAATTATACCGTTGTCATTATTAACGTATTAGTGTTTCTATTTTCTCGTGCGTTTCAATATATTGTTGCAAAATAATGTTAATTTATAAGTTGTACACACTTTAAATAACAGTTGATATTTAAGTTAATAATTCTTTAATATGTTCAATATATTACTTGAAGGTATAAAATGAAAAAAAAACCAAACAAGAAATACACATTAATCGAGAACTCAGTTTCTGTTAACGCTTTTGCTTATGGGTTAAGTAAAAATAGTTATAAAGATAAAACTCATTTATACTGCAAACTCATGTACAGTACTGACAAGCAGAAGTAGAATCAAAACCATAAGCTCTTGATTTCTTCAAAAAATTGAGCCAAAAAAATGACATCTATTCACTACCAACAGTAATAAGTTGTTCCCATAATAACGATATCTCTTGCTTTTATGCATTTCTTTTGTTAATTTTAATTGCTTTATACAAAATTTTTATTGGTTTTTATTATAATATCAAATGCATTGAACCAGACATACAATCTTACAATTTTACTCTATTCAGGTGTCGCACGTTAAAGGCGAAAACATAGCCGAAAGTATCCAACAATTGGCAAAAAGTGTTTGGAACGACTCGGATGACGTGCTTCGAAGTGCCCGTCCGTCGCGTCGCTTCAATACCGGTGATCTCTTTAAATCACGTCCTCAGTTGTGAGAAACAGATCTTTGAACGGCTTGTGTCCGATTTTTTTTTTGTTAAATGACGCGATTTATATAATTTTTTTGACATTGAAAATCGTTAATTAATGTGTAATAAATCAATAAAGTGTAATAATTTCTATTAAAAACAAGTTAAGAGTTAAGAGCATGGTTATACGCAAATCAGTGAAATTTAAGTAAACAATTTAAACGAACCATTTTTAAAATATCTAACGTTGTTATAAAAAATTTATACGATTTTTGGCGATTTCTTAACGATTAGCTTTGGATAAATCGGCTAAAAATTTTATTATTAAATGTCATGTTAATCACTCAAATTATACGCAATTTGAATACTTATTTACAATTAAATTCTTTTATTTACATCAAAAAATACAAAAATTATTGAATGCCAAAAGAATCATATATAAATAAATCATTTAAAATACCGATAAACGATAAAAATGATGGAAAAATCGAACAAAAATAGTGATGTCGAAAAAGTATTGACACCGAAACGATAAAAACGAAAGCGTAAAACAAAACGCTAAACAGTCCAAACATAATTGAAGAGTTGTTCGGTCTTCCAAAACAGGCAGCGATCACTTTGAGTATAGTTGTGACCGACTATTGATTGATCGGTAAATGATTGTGATTGCGATTCTGATTGCGATGACATAATTTCGATGAATTGGTGCGGAAATGATCGGAAAACGATTGGATGAGTGGCCGATAATGACGTGGCGTTCGTGTTTTCGTTATTGTTATTGATGTCTAAACTGTTATTATAATGATTATTATTAATAAATGTGTGAACGATTTGGTGAATGGTATCGCGTATCGATTTGTCGTGTTGTGTGGCGTGTCTCAAGTATGTGTCGATTTGGTCGAAATATGCGATCGCATCGATTAAGTGGAATGAATGCCACGATTCGTAATCGTACACTCGAACCTGCAAATTCACAAAAATCGTCAAATAATTCCAACCCACAAACTCAACTCATTTTCAACTTCATTTCGACCACTAAACTCAAATTTTATCGTATTTCTTAAATATTTAAGAGTTTCTAAACTTTAAAACAACTTTTTAACGTAATAAACTTACGGGTTTGGAGAGCTTTGCTTTAAAAATATAGCGAAAAATCGATGAACTGTTTAATGAATTCAGCGCCAAATTTTCGGCCATAAAGTTTAATGGACATATCTGCCGTAAATCGCTGACCATATTAATGTACTGAATGGCAGGCGTTGTCTCGTTCCCATCCTCGACCGGTGGATAGAGTTGAAGCGCTTTTTTCGATACATGTGACCCGAACGAGTCTAAACTAGTGGTCACGTATTTACTGTAGTCTCTCCATTGCCATAGACTCAAATCGCGAGGTCCGGGCCAGAACTCTATCGATTGCGCTGTCGATCCAATTAGAATCGGTGACCAACTTTTAATATTAGCGAAAGGATACGAATCGCGAACTATTACGTCTGAATCGAATAAAATTATTAAATCAAATGTTAAATAATAGATTATGTTTTAAATTAAATTAATTTGTTTTTGATTTTTTTGTACACATATTTTTGCATAATATGTTCAACATATTACTTTAAGGTAGAAATATTTAAAATGAAAGCAAAAAACCAAACAAGAAATACACATTAATCGAGAACTGAGTTTCTGTTAACGCTTTAGCTTATGGGTTGAGCAAAAATAGTTATAAAGATAAAACTCATTTATACTGCAAACTCATGGACTGACAGACAAAACGAAGTACAATCAAAACCATAAGCTCGTGTTTTCTTCAAGAAACTGAGCCAAAAAAAAGACATTTATTCACCATCGACAGTGATAAGTTGTTCGCTGAGTATTCCCAGAATTGGTAAATCGTTTTGATCGTTAATGCGAAATGACGGATCATTTTTGCCCAAAAAGTGTTCAACAACTTGCTTGGCTGACAGCGATCGCAAACACTCCAAATTATTATCGCATCCAGTGTTACGCAGAAAGTTTTTCCTGATGTGACGCGATGTTTCGCCAATTGTATGATTGAAATAGACAGCTGCGTCCAATAGCCACGACGAATGGTACAGCGATTTCAAGTCAGGATTCGACATAATCGCTAAAATAATCGAAGCACCAGAATCAGCACCAAAAAGCGTTACTTTGTTAGCGCTTCCGCCGAACGTATTGATGTTCATTTGGATCCATTCGAGCGCTACGATCACATCCATTATACCGTAATTCGTTGAATTGATATTATCGTTATTATCGTAATCATCGCTGGTTTCGTTATTATTAATTAAAATATCCAAACCCAGAAATCCAAACGCGAACAGTCTATAGTTCAGACTGACGTACACAGTGTTCGTACTTTTGGCTAATTTTCCCGAAGGTCTGAGTCCGGGCTGATGGCCAGATCCGAACTGAAGAAAGCCTCCGTGTATCCAAACCATTACGGAAAGATTAGCCTTTGAAAATGATAATTCAATAGTGTTAGAATGAATTTATATTGTTTTCGATTATAGTATTATCACTTGTAACCTCTGGATCAATAACAGGCGTCCATATATTAAGATAAAGGCAATCCTCGCTGCCTTCGAATTGTTTAGTAAACGGATTCACTTGATAGCATTCGGATCCAAACTTCGTGGCATGTCTTTGACCTTTCAATTTGCAGTGCGATGAGTCGTTATGAACTGCGAGCGGTGGTAACCATCTCCGATGTCCAACAGGAGGAGCTGCGTAAGGAATTCCCTGTTAACATAAGGAGAATGAATGAAAAATAAAGAAGAATTGAGATAATGCGATAAGACATGACAACGCATTACTTTAAAAACAAAAGCGTCGTGTTCTTCATCTCCAATTAATTTTCCGCATATAGTGTCGACAACAACCGATTCTTGACTTAATCCCAATGCCTGTTGTTCGCCCAACAGTTCCTGCTGAGCGGCTTTTAATCCATTTTGATGATTATTAGGGTTAATACTATTGCCATTACTTTTAGCTCTGGCAGCAGTTATGGTAAAAATAACAAATGTCAGCAAAACAACACAAATCACTGCGGCAGCAATTCGTGATCTGGTGGCGCATCTATGATAGATTACTGGCGATGGCAGCGATGGTATGTGGCATTCTAATTGTTCGGGTATCGTCGACGACGGGGATATTAAATTTTGTTGTGGCGGCACATGTTGTCCTCCGCTATCGTATATATTATTGTCATCGATTTGACGGCATTGTTCGTAACACGCTGTCGAAGACATCTCTATTTGTTCTAACAATTCCTTGTGATTAATTGAGTCTGAAATAATATGAAATGAAAGCATCAACAAAAAAAGGAGCTTATTCTTTGGGAAGCCATTGTTTATTAAACTTTTATCGGTACTCGACTTTTTTTCTTATTCTCGAAAAAGCTATTATTTAGGAAAACTTATTCGTGTGCGCCGTTGTTCTGTCAATATGTGCTTAATGTACTAATTAAAGCCTAAAGCTGTTAATTAAGCCAAACTATTAGGCACAACATTTTTGCAACATATTAAAATAATTAAAGAGTTTAGTAATGTAAATAAGCTGAGCGTTTAATTAAAAACAATTCATTAGTCTAAACAATTTAACTCATAAACAACTATATACTTTAAAATAATATTAATTTGGTTATTATTTCAATATTTGACAGTTAAATCGATTCAATTTATTTGCCTAAATTACTAAAGTTAGGTTTACTATAAATTTTTCTCGTAATTTCAGCGCACTTAGAATCGAAAGGTTAATATCGGATAGTAAATAATATACAGTATAGTAAAGGTAATATGTTAATACAATTAACTATATTCGCGGCACGTCTTCCCTATCATGTAATAGTCATCTCCTCTATCACTGTATAAGCTTACGCGCAATGTATACGCTTATATAAATAAATTTTTAACTCTTGCGTTACTAAAGAATGGTAAAACTAGTATTCAGTGAACTTCCAATTTTTTGGTTCAATAGACACCCTTCCAATATAAATCACGCCTCATCTCATTGCTCTGAACACACAATCAATACGGACAAACTGTGGTAAAATGTGCACCAAACTTATTGTTTATGAAACTGATGTGCGAGAGATAGGAAACTGTGTGCGATATATATATATATAGAAAGAGAGAGATGAGTATAATGAAAATCAATATTTTATATATATATTTGCTGTGCGCTAAAGTTTTAATTCTGTGAGAGAGAATTTATTGCTTTAGAGATTCTTATAATTAGTTCGAGTGTAAAAATTAGACGCAATTTATTTGAATTAGCATTTAAATAGAATTCTTAAATTTCTATCTATTTGTGTAGAATAATACAGTATATATATATTTTAAAGCATTTGAATAAATTTTCGCCCCAACATAAAAGAGAAGCGAAATTATTTGAAACAAAAATATTTGGGTTTTAATTCTATGGCATAAAGAAATTTCTATTTAATATATAAAAACACGTCGTTTTTTATACATAAAGAATAATTAAATAATGGATTAGTTAAAAAAAGTATCGTTATTATTAAAGCAATAACAAAAATCAAGTTGAGAATCAAAAAAATATTTCCAATTATTAAAAAACTTTTAGTTCTTTCAATTTTTTTTTCACAACAGCTTTGCATTTATTTTGAGTTTAAACTTTTTTCGCACACTAAAATTCTTAACATAAACACTGCAAAAAATTTTGTGCGATACAAATGCAAATTAGTTCAAAGTGAATTTCTTGAGGCGTTAAATCACAAGAAAATTGGAGTTTAAACTCATTCCATGATATATATAAATTTTTTCTTTCGCGATAAAAGAATTTGAGAGGAAATGAGGATTTTTTTCCTCTTTGTTGTTGATCAGTGCGATTTTAGAATTTTATGTTTGAATGCAAGATTTAATCTATCAATATATCATTATCGCGATGTTTTTGAACGCGAAAATTCAAATATATAATGGCCAACGAAATAAGTTTGATATTTTAATTTCACAGTCGAATGTTGCCGTTTATGCCAAATTAACCATTGTATTTCGCATATTTTAGAAAAATAAAGGTAATTTAGAAAATAAGCCATACACGCACACAAAAAAAATTAAACACAATAAAATTTTTGATAAGAATTGAGTTTTTTTTGGTTGTTGTAAAGAAATAGAGTGAAAAATTTATATTATGGTATCGCTTAGTAAAGCAAAAAAAAAGTAATGGCAATGATAAATCAAAAAATACGACGCGAACGAAATAGAAAGAGTAAATAAAGGGAGGAAAATCCTAATGGAGTTTTCTCAAAGATTCCCGATATCTATAATAAAGAAACAACAATATGAAGAATTATCTAAAAGACAAACTTATCATTACGTTTGATCTCCTACTCGTACGAAATACAAGAACGGGGAGAGGAAAAACTACGTTGAGATGAAAAAAACGCGTTGGGCGCTGATAAATAAATAAAAGTATAAAAGTCAACATTTTCCACAAAATATCCTTAAAGAGCAAAGTTTTTGCGATTGCGATGAGAAGACGAAGAAGAAAAAAGTTAAAAGGATCATAACGTCGTGAACGCTAACTCATGATCGGTATGTGTGCTGCAGGCATAACAGGCAATAAATTTTAGTTTTTAAGCTCAAAAAAGTGAGCGAAATACATATTTTATTATTTTTATCGAACATTATTCGCAAACTTTGCATTTAACTGCAGCTGAGTCATGACTTTTAAGTCGAAACCAATGCTATTGAATATTTTTTTTAATTCGAAAACTGTTCGAACTCTATTCGAAATTTTAATCAATTTCGCTTGAATTTTATCCGAAAATAATTATATTCAATAATAATAATTGAAGGATTCTGAAGTTTTTATACGCTAAAATATAGACCAATTTCGGAAATAAATTTTATTTCCTTACTTTTCTCTAAAGACTCAAATAAATTAAAAATAGTTGGAAAGTTGTATTGCAAAATCAGTTACGGAATATTCCATACATTCGGCTAATCTCAAATGATATGATGCAAATAAATAATTTAATCAATTCAATATTTTGGGGAATAGAGTAAAATTTTGCATATTTAAATTTAGATTCTCCTTATTCATAATGAATAGGTAGATATAATTTATGGCGCATAGATATAAATGCGATCTGAAATCAGATGCGCGGATGTTTCAATTTAAAGATTAAAATTTGATTATATAACTCGTTAAATCTAAATTATTTTCAAGCGAGCGTCGATAGTTTGAATTGAAGCGGAAAGTTTTAAATAATACTGTAGTTAACCTAAGGGTTAGAGTAAAACAAAAGATTTCTGCATTCAAGAATACATAATAGAAATTTATGATAATTAAAAAGAGCGTATAAATTTTTTCGCGGGTTAATAATGCGAAGCATATTTTTTATATTGTATATCCTTAAATATCATTAACATATTGTTAAATTGCAATTTCTACACAACTTTTAACTTATTTGTTAATTAACACATTATTTCGTTTTTTTTGAAATAAGCTAGACCAGAAATTTTGACGATTTTTGAACAGTTATAAATTCTGAAATCACATATTCTTTTCAACATTTTTCAAGAAAGCATGCAAAATTAAAATTATATCTATAGATAAAGTTATCCGTTAAAGATTAAAAATTAACTGTTAAATTTTTTAAAAATATACAGGTCTAAGTCAAACACAAAAAATCATTAAAATAAATTCTCTCGCAATATAAGTTTTTTTTTGGAAATTTAATTAAAAAACATTTTTGTTGGAACGAACTAACTTCAGTGAGGAGCGCTTATTTAATTTCGTAACTAAGCATTGCTAAGGACTTGCTATTTTTAAGTCTATCATTTATTTTAAATTTAGCATAAAATACGCTTAAAAGAAGATTAAAACAAATTTGATTCATTTAACTTAAATTACTGAACAATTAACTAACAAATTTGAATAATGATATGAGCTTAGGTGTAATGGTAATGCGCATACACATCTAACCAAATAAACGGATCTATCAATTATGCCAAAGTAATATAGGTAAGTTAGCAAGAAAATATATAATATTATTAGTAGTATTGGCTATAAATTAATTAAATAGTAAATTAGTTGGTAGTAAATTTGAAAATATGTATCATAAAAGCAGATTTAGATGTATTGAATACCTTTTTATATTAACTATAAAAAAATAAAGTAAAATTTAAGATACTTTATTGTTTTAGATTTTCTATTTTTTATACCTTTTATAAAATAAAAAAAGATTACCTAAAAATTTTCGAAAAAATATATATGAAAAGCACTTAATAAAAAGTTAATTACTTTTTGAATTTGTTGTACACATGGGTATTGTTTATAACCAGAACGAGGGAATTTTTTGCTTTTTCGAACTTTATTTCTCCATAAAATGGTTTAACAACATTTATTTAAGTTCTAACTAAAAATACCTTAAACTTTTAGTGATTTACTTTTAAAAATATAGCTACCAGTAAAGCCATAAAAAAGGTTTGATCTAAGCATTGCAAAGACAAAAAAATATCAGTAATGCTTAAAGCGAACGACAAGCGCAACATCCGTATCACGTTTTTTGAGCTGACTATACTTTTCCGTTGAAATAAAAAAATAGGATAAGAAGAAGAATCTGATTTTCTTGCTTACCGCTGCATTGAAATGGAACTTAAGGAGAGTAAAAAATTTAAGAGCTTTAGAGGAGCTATAATGCACTCGCGCTTTAATGTCATAGTTTCGATCGCCTGTTTAAGTTCTGATGAAAAAAATACGGAAAAAAGAGATGAAATCGACATCAGATCTAAACAGAACATTAGTATCACCTTTTAAGTTGAGATCAAAGTATCCGGAATATCTGAAAAATATATCTTTCAATCCTATGTGAAGCGATGGCAAACTCAGTCATGGGTTAAGTTCACGGAGACTGCACAGACCATACATACGCGTCTGAGACAAACAGGACTAGAATTACAGACATTTAGTTTGTGCCATAGTTTTACAGATTTATCCACAATTTTTATTCTCTTATTTTATAAAAAAATGATTAGCTTTTAAAATTTATTTAATATAATCTATCCCAATGAATACTTCTTTTAGTATATTTGCAAATCATCATATGTCGCATAATCTCAATATGTTTTTTTGCCCAAACCAAAAATACTACCTTTTCAGTGATATTAAACTAAATAAATGTATGAAATAAAAATCTCGGTACACATTTTAGCATAGTGGAAGAAAAGCAAGCAAATCATCCTCAGATAGCGATCACATTTTGTTTATAAATAAGTTTACGTGTACATTGAAAGCTACAAATATAACGGCAGCTCCAAATTGATGACATAACAGCGAAATATAATTTAAACGAATAATGCATTTGTAAAATTTTTTTTAGCTGACATGTGCTATTCTCATATACTTTTGATGTGATATTCCATGAAAACCATTTATTTTGATGTAAGTTTTTATATACAGATTTATATAAAGGCGTGTCTCAATAATCCTTTCAAGTGCTGAAGAATTTCATTCACAGTATTGGCAATGGATTGCAATTGAATGCGATGGATGTTAAAGTGAGATCAAATAGGATCGTGAGATATTGCAATAGAAAAAAGATAATCGGAGAGAGAGAGAGAGAGAGAGAGAGAGAGAGGAGAGAGTTGAATGCTATTTCGTAAAATCTGATAGTTTTCGATTCACTATTAAGTGTCAGAATAGGGTCTGTTTCACTCCCTTTTTATATCTTCCTTCTATTCTCGTGAATTCGTTCACTCATTCACTTATTCTCTCGCACACAAAACCGCACATATTATGAGAGATAGAATATTTTCTTATTATCTCAGCATTAAGACCTGTGTAAAAAAGATGCGATCGTTTATCAAAAAAATTGTGTTGCTTGAGGAGGTGGTAATGAGGCGGGAGTTGAGGAGATGCGCATCAATGAGATCATTATCATTGCTTTTTTGTTTATTGCCTATTACTGCCCGTAAACTGATGCTATTTCCAGATACTCTGTTGTTATTATACACGTTTTTTATTAATCGTTATCGAAGGCAATTTATTTTATAATTTAATATCATTTCGTAATGATAAAAAAGTATAAAATAAAATATTTATTTTAAAATTTCCTAAAATAATAAATATTTACTAGAGTTTTTTTACCCTTCTCTTTCGATTTTTGAATTCTTCTAAAATTACAAAGTTCCCTATAGATCATCAGAGTTTGGAAAGTCTGGTTACCTAAGATCAGAATTTTGGAATATGTAAACGAATTTAATAATTTTTGAAATATTGAAAGATTTCTCAATTTTTGGGCTATTTTACAACTGAAATTCGTAATATTTTGCTTCAGAAAAATCTAACTTTGTTGATAAATTATTCATAATATAAGGAAATTGTTAAAACAAATAATATTAACCGTAAGCAGGAATTTTAGTTTTAAATTTCATATTTTATTGAAAGTTTTCGAAGATATAGCAGTTAATCCTATTATATTAATAAAATTAAATTGTTATAGTAGTACTATGGTAACTAAAAGCCGTTAATTAATACGCTATAGACAACCAATTTTGTTTATACTCTATATGCCCATTACTGCTGCATACATACGCAAACAAATGTGTATTCAAGCTAATGTTTATGTATTTTAATTATTGTGACAATAATTCAATTCGTAACTACAATTAAATTGTTTTCATGATATTTGCGTTACAAAGCAACGGGAACAACCCTAGTAGCATCTATAAAAATCAATGATACACAAATGAAAAAACAAATACACAAATTAAAAAACAAAACTTTTTATATACTCTTGGCGAGAATAATAATGAAATATTTTTAATATCTATTTTTAGATTTTTAATATGTATTTTTAGCTCACTTTGAAAAGTCAGCTATTTGACTTGACATGTCTGCCTGTATGTAAACACGTTTATATTAATAATGAAATTTTTGTCTTTATATTAGATAAGGATTTTTCATGGCAAAATTGTTTAATAATGACCAAAATCGATTCAAAAATGGGCAAAAATGAGTCTAAAATGGCCAAATCGGGTTAATGTTATGTAAGCACGGTTTTCACTAAGTAATTTAAAATCAAGCAACTATACTTATTTTAAGCGTCTAATTGTGTCGTTTGCGTGCACACCAACAACAGATTAACAAATTTGATGTTCTTTTGTCAACAGCTGAATACAGACTGGATCTAAATTCTCGAACCTTACACTGTAGTACTATTTATACTAATGTTTTAGAAACCATAAAAAATTTAAGCCAAACAATAATAATTCAACGTTTTGTTTATTTAAAATTAAAATACAAAAATGTTAGGCAACAAATGAATTAAAATCTAATTGAACATATTATGAAATGTTCGTTCTTGTTTTAAATCAAATATGCTGAGGCAATATAAGTTTTTTAAATAACTTTAGAGCTAGTTGCAAAAGGTGTCATTTAAATTTAAAAAGGTAAGTGGGTGGGGAACTTTATTGAAAAATTATAAACATATTTAACCGTATGGATTGATTATTTTATATAAAAGCAAAAATGATCACAAATAAAAAGCGAATATTTATTGCAATTATTAGAAATTAAGTTTTACAAGCTACTAAAACGTAAAGCGCCTAAACATGCGAATTGTAAGTATTATACGTAAATACTGTAACTATACCGCAAAGCGGTTGTGTTTTTGCTTATAACAAGTTTAGAGCTGGGCAAAAATGCAGTTGGATGCGGGTTGGGTTGCTTGCGGGTTGAACGCGGGGTAGCAAGGGGCGTGTCTCTATTGTCTTTTAATAAGATAATATCAGCTTAAAAAGTCCTATTTTGTATCCGAATAAGATTATTGAGAATTTATTCTACTTTTAGAATTTGAACATCTTATCTAATATTCTAAAAATTCCAATATTTAAAATTAACAATTATCTTTAAATGTAATCATATTTTGGCAGTTACTCGAAGTTTTTGTTTTGTGTGGTTTGAATAAGTTTTTATGTATGCATTTTGAGGTAAATTTCAATTGTATTTCTTTATTCAATTTTTATGTTATCGATTTGTAAAATGCTGTTTCGGAATCTAAATTTCGTTTCGATAAAGTAAATCAATTTCCTTATTCAGCTCTCACTATGTTTAGATTGTTTGAATTATGTGTCAGTTTAAATCATACTTAGAAAGGATGCGAGTATTTTATGTGGAAGTATTTTATAGGTTGATATCAATAAACTTTATGGTTTGCTTTTTTAAAAATAGATCACAATTAAATCAATATTTTTTGAGTTTAAATTATTTAAAGTTTAGTAGATTTTTTTATGTTTATGGGCTCATTTATGGGTCAGATTATGGGTTCTACTATTCTGAGTGGTTTATGTGAAAAACTATCCCTCGGGCTTATAACGTGGTATAAATTTCTGTGTTGGAAACTTAATGCATTTATTTCGACTCATATTTAAACGCGATATAAGCTTACTGTAGAACTTAACAAACAGTCAAGAATTAAGACATTATAGTACATTATGTTGTTGTTTGGCTTTCAACTTTTAAATTGTATGATATGAAGCATACAATATTATATTTTTTAACTTGTTTGTTACTAAGGCTTACTGAGTTAATGAGAGCTATGATATGATCGAAATGCTTACATAAATAATCAAAATAGAGTATAGATAGAGCTGTTTATTAACGGCAGTCACCGGTAATGACCGCCGTTTTCAATAATATTTCCCGGTCAATGTGCTCTCAATACTGATAATTACCGGAATAATTTAATTCAAACTTAAAAATTGCTTCTGATAACATTTATAAACCAAATTATTTGTTTATGATTAAACTTTAAAAATGTATCCAAAACTAAATAACTAAAGAATGTATCAAAAATTTCAGAGCTTAAAATTTCTCATACTAAAAATTAGAGGCTACAATACTATATATAATTGAATATACCGTATTTTAGCGACTACTTCCCGCACCCAATGTATAGCTCGCATAATTCAATTTATGAGATTTAAGAGAAAAAGTAAAATATTCCACGTATAGCTCGCATAATTAGTTTGACGTAACTTATTTTAAACATAGTGTATAAATTGTTACCTTGTATATGGTAACCATATAAGTAAATACTCAGTTTATTAGATTTATTATTTAAATTTTATAAAATTCCATCAATTCGTAAGTCTAATACAGCTGAATTAAAATTAAAAGTGTAAAGTTTGCCGAACAAAAGTTCAAAAATGAGTTAAACTTTCTATGCATAGCCCGCACTACACCTTTTTGAAATAATTTAACTTTTTTTTGTTGTATAGCCCGCGGGCTGTAGTCGCTAAAATACGGTATGTAAATCCGTTTAACCATAATCTCAATTTATTTGACCTTTATTTTACCTCGACCTCAACTCCATCTCATAATCCCATATATCTGATTAAACATAATTTTGAATAATCTATTTTCTAAATATGTATTATGCAAATATTAACATTCTTAGGAAAGAGAAGGTATTCGTATCATACTTTACATAATGCTATTTAACAACTAAAGAAGCTCGAAAACTCTGATTTTTAAAGTGAAACTATTTATTAAAATTCCTGAGATTTATTTGACAATATATTGAGTCAGCTCTGCGAGTTATTTAATAACATAGTATTGTATTCGTTTGCTTATTATATAATTTTCAGATGTTTTAATACATTTGCAATCTGTATTCTTTTGTTTACGATGTGAAAAATAAATTAATGGATTTTAAAACTACAGGAGTTGCAAAAAATACAAAATCATCACTTTTACTCCAGTTTTTTAATATAAAAATCAATTAATTGTTCATAAATACTATTTGGAAGTATTTTTGGTGCAAAATTAAAAAACCGTGTTAAAAATTTAAAAGTTAGGTGTTTATGCAATATTTTAAAAATATTTCTTACACATCAACCAAAAATTTTACAACCCTTATTTTCTTAAAGATTATATTATAAGCTTTAATTTGATGTGTTTTATAAACAAGTAATTTGATTTTATATTAAAAAACTGTAGCAAACGTGTTGATTTTGATTTTTTGCCACCCCTTTATTAGAATTTAAAGGTTAGACTAATATAAAATTTCTATATTTTTGTATAATTTAAAATTTTAAATTGATTAATTTTATTCCAAAAGAACTTATTATAGTGTTACTTAATTTCATGAAAAATATAAAATAAAAATGAATAAAAAATTTTTTAAAATCAAAAAATTTCAAAAAAATTAAAAAAAATCCAAAAAATTTTTTCACAACAACGTATTTTAAAATATAAATACATTTGAATGAACATTAGTAATGCGTTCCTCCCTTTGATTCAAATATATTTTAAGTGAATAGATATGTGCATTAGTTTAGAGATTTATAAATAATTGCAATTAATTTATGCCAAAAAAAATAATTCTATCGTTGCTAACATTTTTGAAATATTATCTTTAAAAAACAAAACATTTAATTAATATTGTGTCCAGTTTCGTCATGTCCGTCCGTTACTTATAATAATTGCTTAAAAAACCAAAGAATTTTAACTTAAGACTTAAACAATTAGAAATAAAGAGAACGCAACGAGTTTGACACAGAAAAAATATCACATTGTTCATAAAAAACTGCTTTATATACATGCTGCAGAGCACTGCAGTAAAATGTGTATGGACTGCTACAAAAATAGATATAAAATAGATATACTAAATGCCTTTGTGAGCATGAAATTTAAGCGTTAATTAAACCTAATGTTAGAAAGTATGGATATTTTTTTGTACAATGGTCTAATCATAGTCCATCTGAAGACAACGCTGTACATTATACCAACATAGAAGAAAACGCCTTACACGCGTATTTAAACCCGGACCACACACTTTAAAACAAGGGTTACTTACAAACAGATGCAGCAATTAAAAGGGAAGTCAGAGAAATTGTATATAATTCGCCAACTATTAAAGATATGTCAAAAATGAAGGTATATTTTAATAATGCATATTATAGCTTACTAAACGAATACATTGAATAGAAAAAGTATGACTCGAACTTTTAAATATTTTTGCCGTAAGCTACATACATGACAAGATGATATTACATTTTATAAATAATAATATTAATAATTACTATAAGATATTTGAATAAAGACAGATCAATATCGGGTGTTGATCATTGCAGATTATTCTGGTTTGATTTAAAGAAAAGATGGGAAACATATTAAGTTGGTCACAATTTCGGGTTTATAAACGAATAAAAGTAAAATTGTATACAATCTAATACAATAAATTTATTATAAATCAAAGTTAAGTTTTTATTATAAATTTTATTAAAAGTCTTTCAATACTGAAAAGTGTTCTAATTCTATAGGGTTAGATGATTCGTATTTATAGCAACAAGTTGGTGTTTCACAAAACAATACTTGTTTATCTTCATGCAATGCTATATATAAATCAAATTGAACTCTATTATTTTTAAATGCTAATAATATTTCACTATAAAAATCTATCCAAGAATACAGTTTAGTTAAGTGATAAGCAACTGTCATTCAAGTATTCAAACTAGATTTGTGTCAGTTTTTCAATATAAGAGCTGAAATTTAAATCGACTTCTTTTTGTAATTCTATGAACTCGATAATTTCTGATGGTTCTGATCTAATATAAACTAATTTTTCGTTTTGAGTGCAACACTTCAAAATATAGATTTCTGGTGCTAATCTATAGTTGACTTTGAGAAGAAGATGATTTTGATTTTGATTATGAAGAAGTCTCAATCTTTCAACAAACTCAAACCAGTTTTTATCTCTAAATAACGATATCTTTCACATTTAATTTACTGATCACCGAGTTTAACTTTTCATATAAAGAAATAAGTTCGTTATAATTTGATGTCAGTATAGAGTCAAACAAAATATGTACTTCTGGTATATTATTAGAAAAGTATCGACAGACTTTATTATTTGTTATGCACTGGCATTTGTATATATTTTCGTGTGGTTTATATTCACAAACTATCTTAAAGTCTCTTGGTTTCAATTTAAGCAAAATTCTAGAGAAAATGCAAAACTTTTCATATGTATCAATTTAATTACTTCTGTAGTATTAACCGTTGATGAAAAAATATCAATATCAAAGTTACTAGACATTATTTTGTTCAATCATTTTATTCTCGATATAGTGAATTCATTTAAACCAAACTCATATGAAAGGTAATTAAAAATCTGAATCTCATTCAAATCGTTTGTGGTGTATTTATAAACTGATGTAGGTGCATAGTACTGTAACACATACCAAATTAAATGACGCTGATGTTTAATGCAACACCTAATACCTTCAGGGAGTGTAGGATATTTTTATTCATTACTAGTTTAACTATAGACTAGTAAAAATCAAAACTGTTCTTATATACACAATTAGGCGCGTATCATAACTTGTTTTAATTTAATTAGTAAGATGCATGCACGAAAATATACTCATTTAACCCAAATTACCATTTGCGAGACTATTTTGTTTTAGTTTTGACCAATTTTCCCCATTGGTCATTTCAATTTTTACTCATTTTGACCCAATTTAAGCACTGTTTTGTCACTTTTAAAGCCAATTTTGACCCACTTTTACCCTATATTTTATTCATTTATGCCTGAATTTTGTGAGCTAAAAGTAGTCTACATCCAAACAGACAGACAAACATTGCAAATTCAATAGCTGACTTTTACAAAGTGAGCTGAAAAGTAAAAAAAATTGATAAAAAAAGAAAAATTTAAAAAAATCTTTAAAATTGTATTTTTAGAATAAAAAAGTGAAAAAATTCAATATAATTAAAATAAGTTAAAACAAGAACGATACATTCAGAGAGAGAGCTCACTTTTTAGTAGGTATTTGCAATCTTATGTCACAAATTTATTAGTTTTTGAGTCAAGATACCAAAATGACAAATACCTTTATTGTTATAAGAAATAGGGGAAATACCTTTATAGACACAAAACTGCGGACACACAGACGGACGGACGGACAGTGTCAAAAGCTTAAGCTCTACTTTTTTTTATAAAAGTGAGCTAAAAATTTTAAAAGTCATAAAAATTGAAAAATACCTTTAAAATTTTTTTTAAAAATCTAAAAGAATCAGAAACAAGATCGATACGGCTATAATATCTAACTTTACTTTTTAAATTTTAAATACTATATGGTCGCTCACTTTTTTAATTCGCTCGCTCCCATTATTTATATTACAGGATTTTTATAATGTTTAGCCTCTTGCGAAATGATAATATCCTCATAACAAGTTTGATTCTGTCTTACGAATTGAAAATAGCATTTCGTGTTTTGAACATAGCATGTGAGTCAAAATATTTGTTTCACTGCAATGCTCATATGCATAGTGTAAGCAGTGATCGAGGAGGCAAGAGTTTTTCCGCCACTGGGTGCATTATTTTCTATATAAGCGCACCACTTTGTTGGCTCCGCGACTGCGTTAAGCTCGTATACTCTCATAGATGTTACGTA
>JAQIXJ010001034.1:0-24305 GCA_034700185.1 Phthiracarus laevigatus | reverse complement strand
AGTAACAATTTGGACAAAAATGATAAAAATAGGGTAAAAATAGTCAAAATCAGAACGGGATATTCCGTTTTTATAGTAGCAGTTTGGACTAAAATGATAACAATCGGATAGAAATTGTCAAAAACCGAACGGGATAATCCGTTTTCATTGCAATTATAAAGACTATATTTTTAAAAACAGAATTGATTATTGTTTTGTTTTAAGTAAAAATTCAATTTTATAAAAAATAATATAAACTAATGGGAGCTAGCGACCATATACTAACTGAAATTAACTTTACAAAGTCAGATATTATGACCGTATCGATCTTGTTTTTAAAATGTAATAATGTTTACTTTAAAAATTTACCAAAATTACACTTTTTGGGCTTTTAATTTTTTGATTAAAAAGCCCGGCCCGATACCGTTTTTTAAGTTAAGCCCCGAGTTCAACAAAGCCCAATAGAAAGCATTGGGAGCCCGAAAAATCGGGGCCAGTTACAATGTAACAGTTATATAGTCTAATATGAATAGCACGCGAACCAATATATTGTGCAACTTTCTACAAAACTTGTAAGGAATTGTAATTTCCGTAAGTTTAACTCACCTAAACCTCAATTAAAATCATTTATTTAAAAATTTCTCTATTTTTTCGGAGTCCCTCCGTAGATTTCCTATTTTTTTTTTGCTTTGGAGTAATTATATCTATTATAGTTTAGTCAGAAAATTCGCACAAAAAACAGGCTTACCGAATTAAAAAATATACAAAGTATAAAAGTATACTGTAGATAGAAGACAACCGTAATATAATGGCTTCCCTTATAATGCTTACTATGCCCAAATCCGTTACACAATACAAACTTTAATAAGTAATAGAACTATTCATTTATTTCTAGATAATATCATTATTTAAATACTCTGTAGATAATAAAAAATTACTTTAACAATGAAACCATTTTCATACATAACTAAATCTTTCGCCAAACTGAAACCAAGAGGACCTCATCTGTTCTCGTATAGGAATACCGCTGCTATCGATGTTAGTTCGCACATAATGAGAATAATTAATATTTTTATTTTGATCAATTTCAACATTATTTATTTGAGTTTTCCAATCCTTGACCACAAATCTATTGCAATTCATACCAAGCAATGGTACTCCTAATTCCGCACATATACCTCTGTCCGTGTCGTTTATAAATAATTCCCAACATATAGTGTCAGCAAGTGATGGCACCGCATCCAGCATCACAATTGGATGACTGGATTTGACTTCTGGAAAGGGTCTAACGTGGTATTTCCTGGTTAGTCTGTCTAAACTCAAAACTTCCTCAGTATTATCCATGAAATAGATTCTCAACGGTGCGTTAATTACGATAAAAACTCCGCCCATAATCAGAGTATGATTCGATTGATCACTTCTGCCATCAATAGAGTCGGTCATTATCATCTTCGCCCTGTCGCGCAAATATACGCCAAAATATTCATTGTTTGGATGAAACAGGCTCATAGACATCTTGTGCATCACCTCATTAAGATTTCCTCCGCCCAATTCAATGAATCGGGTTATATCCTCTCTGCCATACTTATACCACCATCGACAACCGAATAGATCTACGTTGTACTTCAATTTCTTGTTCAATACCACTAAACATTTAATTACTCCCATCTCGTATTGCTTTGTTTCCTTATTTTGGTCGAGTCTTGCTTTGGGTAACACATCGTTGATCACACATTCGCGAGAGTTCGAACACTTTTTATCCCGCGATGCTTTCCAAATACGCATGAAACATAGGTATCCGGATTTGTTAACGTATAAGTGTCTGCCGTATTCGTTCACATTTACCAAATACTGTTTGTCGTTTAAGGGATCTTTTCGTCGATGAGCGCAACGGTGGAACATATATCTGGCGCTATGCATATCTTGTTTCGGATCTTCGTCAACACTATACAGGTACAGAAAATTTTGAAGGTTAAGCCACCACTTATGCTCGCTAAGACTCCATTCTTTGCTGTAAGTTAATGGCGGAATATGACCGCACAAATTATCGCTCTCCACTGGCGATGGCGATGACTTCAATTTCAATTTTTGACGTATGAAACCGCAAGTTTTCTGGTCTTTGAGTAATGTTCGCTTGAAATACCGATTCTGAAGCAGCGAAGAAGAGTAATCACCGAATGGCTTTTCTTCCTCCTCATCTCGCGCAGAAGAGCTTGAAGTACTTATTTTACTGGTTTGTCTCAAGTCTACCATTTTTTCTGGCTATTTCGATATATCTTTCAAAAGATATAAAGTACTGTCGATTCCGATTGTTTTTTCATTAATTCCAAAGCATTTTATTTTTATTAAATTTATTTTATTTTTAGCATAAAAACTTCATTTTTTTTGTATTATATATATAAAAATGGTCTTTCATGCTCTCCTACTATATTCAAATATACTATTTTTATCGATACATCTAAAAAATTAACTAATGAAGAACATTGTTGTGTCCCACAAGAAATAAGAGTAAGTTCGAACAATAAAACATTACATAACGAGTGTATTAACAATATAAAATGATTTAATGGCTAAAATATTTTAAAAAATTTGTTATTGCTGATTGTTGTGAACGAATTAAACAAATAAAAATTATTTTTATTCCGGGTTCCAAACACTTGTATATTATTATTTTGATTAAAATAATAAATATTTTCTTTTCCATCAGCATAATATAATTTGTTAAGTGTACAACAATTAAAAAATTATTAAAGCGTTAAAAAAATTAAATCAATTTTATTCTACTTTGACTCTTTTAGTTTAAGAGTTAGCTTCTTTAAAAAAAATTCGTATAAAGAAAAATTATTAATATACATACACTGTATATATTTATGATATTGTAATTATATATTACCTATATGTTATTATTATGTTATATACATTACAAAAATAATTTTTAAAAATTGTAAATTAAGCTCATCCTTCTATATAGCTGTCAATGGAGTGCTGTCGGGAATATTGCGCAATTTTTTGTAACCACGCTTCGTGTTCGGTAACGTACGGCACATTAGGCGTACATTCGGATACAGCGATCGATGTCTTAACGTCTTGTTTTGTTACACATGATCTAAGGCCACAATCTAGACCAGGAGTGGCGGCAGAAATCGCTGGTGTACCGAAACAAATAAATATTTGGCGGAATTTGCATAGACTTCCGACCACATAACCGGACAAAACTCCGCCACACACAAAACCTTTTAAACCTATCGGACACTGACAACCACCAGCTGCGGTACTGTTCTGTGCGAATGATGGCCCTATTGATGCGATTAATAGTATTGCGGTTATAAGTTGACGCGCGTTTGCTTCCATTGATAAACGCATCATAATTTTTCATATGACACGTAGTATTTTGTTTTAGTTTTGCTTTTGCGTCATTAATAGCAATAAATTATATTTGCTAAATTGATCGGTAATTTAATCTTAAAAAATCTGTTACTGAAACATATTATTGATTTTTTTCTTTTTCATATTTTATTCTGAAACGTTGTTTTTTTAAGAAAATAAATATGCTCTAAAAATTATAAAATTTATTATTTAAGAAAATGATTCCTATAAAGTTAAATTTAAACTCTTTCCCGAAGTGATGAATGAATATACCATAAAATTATTTTACTAATAGTCAATGTTTCAATAGAAAGAAGACGCCGTCATGTTTATACGACTTGTATCATTCACTAATCTTATAAAAACTATGGCCCATAACAAAAGTAATTCTTAGTATGCTGTGGGCTGTGGCAAACGTTGCACGTAATCTCTTTTAGCTATCAAAACTATAAGTATAAACAAAACTTATCATTTGTTTGATAACTTTTCGTCTAAAAACACTATTCTCCTCACATTTTTAAGTGTCAAAACATTGCTTCATCTCTTAATTAAATCTGTTCTTTATATGTCATTTGGCATTTTATTATTTTTCTCACGCCATTAATCATTTTCTAATGAAAATGAGATTAAGCCTAAAACGGGAGTAAACACAGAATGAGATTAAATGTTTCAGTGTTTTTTCATTAACTGTTTTACATAATTAAATTGTAAATAAAATGTCAAATTACTATCCTATACTCTCCGCCCCATTTATTTTTGACAAACGAGTTCGCTTTCGATGGGCAATCAGATTCGGAGTGTAAAGCGAATGGAAAAGCGATTTTTAATGAATCATTAAACAAAATGCAGTTTTTATCAAACAAAAAAGCTAATTAAAAGCATCTACTGATTCCTAAAACTAAAAAGATGTACACAAAAAACAAGAAAAATATCTTGTTTCTACTTTTTCTTGTCTCCATTTCTTACTTAATTGAAATCACAGTGATTTTAAGCTTTGGTTATTTTATCTTAAGTTAATTATAGTCGGGTAAGAAACATTGTGGAGAGAGAGAGAGAGAGAGAGAGAGAACATAAGTGATGACAAGTTTTCTACTTAAACTCCTACGTCTTTAGACGAATAAACAATTGTGTGCACAATTAACTGGATTACTGCTCGTAACTGCTCAAGTAAATACACTAAAGAATCGCAGGGAATCTCGAAAAGCAAAAACAAACTGAAAGGTGAAATATCACGTCTCCCACTAAACCCTGGATATATTCCGAAGAAGGAGAAGATATTTCCGTCCATACAGATCAAATAACAAAAAGATATTTATGTATTGATTGTCTAAAATCAGATGTGAATATTTTTTTACTAACCAAAAAAAACTTTTCCCCCTTATTCTTATCTTACTGTTGCAATTTTTCACGTTAACGTTTGTGTGCGTGTACTGAAGATATTGCGCAGTAGTAGTGGTAACGTCATTGTGAAGTATCATCGGTTCGCGAGATTCTGTGATACTCTACTTTTTCTCCTATTTTGCGCGATACTTTACGTGTCACAAAGTTCTGGAGATAATTCAGTTAACAGTTAGAAAATATATATAATTTCACAAATCGTTTCGCGTGTGTGTTGATGTGTATGACGATGTGCTGTTAGTACACTGTTTAATTCGCAGGATAATAAAGTTGTTAACGGTTTGTTATAGTTCAGTACTTCAGTATGTAACATGAGTTTGTTGTATTTACACTCTAGTGCTTCGAACCAGTGTTTTATTTTTAATTAAAAAGTTACAAAAAAAAGTTTTTGGTTGTTTCGTAGTGATCAGCAAAAAAAAATCCAAAACCAAAAAAAAAATAAAAACTTTTCTCCGCGAAACAAAAACCCACCAAAACTTTTGACTCACGTTCTTTGTAAAAGAGAAAGTGAGCGCAAAAAAAATAAATATTGGACTCCAAACAGTAGTGCGAAGAAATGCAGCGGTAATGCGTATCACAAATAAATTTATCATTTTCTGCTAACTAACTGTAGATACGCTGAAATCCGAGTTAATCGTGTATAACTTTTTTTCCGCTGTCGAGCGATAAAAAAATTGCCTATTGTTGTCTGTTTGTCGTCACATTCTCATACCACCACCACATTGACTGCTAAGCAGTAGTGGCTTATATTTTTATTAAGTAACAAATATATATATAATATTGTACTCCGAAATACTCAATTTTGTATGGAATAAAAAAACGAACGGCAAAAAAGGGAAAAAAAGTTGTGCAAAGTGTTGCTTAACTTGTTTTCTTTATTTTTTTAAAGAGAAAAAAACCAACAACAAAAAAACTTTTCGTATCAATATTAATAAAAAAGTAACTTTTCTAAATCCAAACCAACTAAAAAAATTCATGCGCAAAAAATGTTTCGATTCGTTCCAAATAATTACAGCAGTATGCTTAATGATCGCATTGAGCTTAAGTGGACAACGTATTCCAAGCAAATAGTGGAAGACGCAGCCGACGATCGCATTCGCCAAAATTTTAACGAACCCAGTGCTACGGATTCTCTGCGGAAAAATTGGTCCATTGATGCGCGACCGTTCACTGAAAACTTATTGGAAAAGTTGAACACTTTCGCAACAACAACGATAACAACGACTTCATCGTATTTATCATCAACGGTGGAAGAAAGTATCGATTTATCGATGATGTCGAATAATCAAACCGATTTCGATTCATTATCGTCGGCCAATCAAACCAAAAATGACATTACCTTATATTACTTCTATAAGGTTAGCCGATTATTTTCTATATTTTTATATGATATGCTTATACGCGTAATTTGTGCCACTAATAATAATTTATAAATTACTCTTAAGACTCTTACGCGTACGTGTGTGCGATAAATCTTTTTTTTTTGATTATACCATATACAGTATTTATAATGTATATATTTATTCTCATGTCTGATGTTTAGTTTTATCATATATATTATATATATTTATATTACTTATGTATTTATTATCGATGAAAGCATATTTAACTACTGAATTAATAAGTTGGTTTATGTGCGCATTTATTCGCAAATGCGAATAACATTTAATATTATTAGGGATCTAACAATCTATCTATTATTCAATAACAATAACATATTGTACATTAAATGAAACATTCAATGTGATTGCGATAAATAACAGTAAACTATAATTGTTTTCGTACTAAACATTAGTGAGAGAGATAGATGGCTGTGAAATAATAAATCGAATTAACGCAGATAATAACCAGCTAATTTCAATGCAGTGGTACCCTTTTAATGCGAAAGACATGAAGATCTTTGTAGTTCGTGTAACAGCGACTACATTTTTGGGTAGACTTATTATATGTTTTCTCTATTGCGGACTCCACTGAAATTCTTTCATAAATTTCTCCGTCAGTATAGCTGATTAGAATAATAGCGTTTGATTAGATAAAAGCGAGCTTTTTATTAGGGCAACTTAAATCTTGTTATTAATTTTTGAATACTCTCACATTATGGAAGCGCGATAAAACATTATTTTAATCGTTATATTATTTTCGAAAGCGAATTAATATCATAAATAAATAATTTTTCTGTTAAGATATTTAAGATAAATGACTTTAAAACTTTATTTGGCTCCCAGATGTCTGTTCCATATATCCGTCTCCTGTTAAGATGTTTCTGTTTACTTTCCAGTTAAATGAATAATGTTTTTAAATATAATTCTGTAAGAGTGAGCAATACTTTTAAAAAGTCAGTTCGAAATCCGTTTTAATGAATCGTATTTGTATAGATAAATATTTATTTCACTTTACTGAGCAAAAATTCATTGAGTAAAATAAAACGCAAACCATCGCGTAATTCGAATATTCCATTTATTTTACATATTTTTTTATTGCCGAACACTGACAGGAATACCAGTAAAATCTATTTGCATCCTTAATGTATACTAGCCTTTTGAGTCGAATACGCAGTTTTTTCTTTGAACCCACTGTATGGCATAAGATGTAAGTGATAATAGCGTAGTGGTCTTTAATGGATAAGGAAAAAATACTAATGGAAAGCTCTTCCATCATTGAATTGTAGATCTTAGACTTTAGCTCGTAATTTCTGCTATAAATCACACATGTTTTATCGAAGTTAGATTATATTTTTAAGTCCCCTATGAACTAGATTTAACATTCGTATAAAATTTTAATTTAAACGCATTAAATAAATAATATATTCAAATGTATTTTAAATTTTCACATCATTTATTCGTTCATGTAGTTTTTTGCATGTGGTGTAAGTTAAACGGAGATAAACAAATTTTTATACATAAAAACATTTTTTAATCGCCTTATTTTCTAAACATTAAGAAGAGTCTTTGACAACAACATTAAAAAAATCTGCATTAATTTCGGTTAGATTTCCGTAACGGGTCAATTTTAAATTGAATATAATTAAAATTATTTATATTAAAAAAATTCTATCTTATCAACTGTTCTTTGAAATTCGTTTTGCTAATCTTACGTCATTTTATAGGTTCATGATTTCTCTCGCACTTTTCTCATTTTTCTTTGCTCATCCTTTTATGTTCACCTTTTATTACATTTTAATTGTAAAGACATATGTAGGCTTTTAATACATAAAAAAATTTTTAAAAAAGAAATCATACAGATTTAAATATTGTATTACAACTGACTTTTTAAATATTAATCTGCCAAATCACAGCACACTGAAATATGCTTACTAATTAATTAACTTTCAACAAAATAAAACTTGAATTACTGTCACTCAAGTTAGCATAATCTATAAATTTACTAATATATAACAAGCGAAACCGTTATTTTCGACGACAAAATTAATATCTCAAATTCCATTACAATTTATCCTAATTTTTTGACTGGTGCTTCCTTACGATTTGCCATCAAAATGCTGTCTTTCGAGCACGGTTTGTAGTATTAATTTAAGATATTAAAGTGCTATTTCCTAAACGTTTCTCATTATTTGAATGAGAAAAATATTCCTTTTTCAATAAAAAAGAGAAATGGGTTTTAACAAATGGAAGTTATTATCGTATTTATGGCCATATTTCAAAATCTTGTTTCCGAAAGTTTTCTTCTGTTTTTGTTGTTTCATTGAGCCCTAAATTTCATATTTAGATCACACACTGATAAAAGAAAATATAAATTTTACGATAAAAGATTCGAAATGAATAATAATATGCGAAATATGACCAAAACTAATGTTATAGGAATCAGAAACATGTCAAACGAATGAGATATGCCCTTTCATGTATAATAAATATATAATAGATTATAAGCTTATAGTATATGTTTGAAAGTGAAGGATGCACGAGGAAAGGGTTTTTGTGCGGTTTCACGTTCTTTAATGATTATATATATTTTATTAGAAATTTTATTTTGTTACATAAATAAATCATGTAAATGCGGTTTTAAACAAATTCTTTACCTATTTTGAGATTTTGACAGACGCTCGCTTCTAACTCTAGATTCTTGATGTTTAAACCACTCCAGAGATTTGTTCCTTACTCGTATAAATGCTTAAATGTAATTCACGTGATTTATTGAATTTTTAAAGACTCCAAATAAGTTTTACCGTTTTAAACGAAAGTTTTTATTTTTCGTTTGAGGTATTATTTTTTCTTTGCTTTCCATTTTACGATTTTCTTTAGTTTATAAGTCATACCAAATTGATGGTTGAAATACTTAATTCATGAGTTTTCTGACGTATGACTAAAATTTAAAATAAGTGGTTTAAATCTATTAAGCAGTAAATTGATGTTAAATTATTAATAGGTGTAATAAAACGTTAGCCTAAATACTAATAGCAATCGATATATGTTTTTTTAAAAAATATAATTCCTCGAAGAATAAAAATAAAAGAATTAGAAAAGAACATGTTTTGCTTCGCAAACGCCTTTTGGTTCGCTCCGAATCGAGGCTATTATGCATTAATATTCAACTTTTGTTTCGCGGATAAACAAAGTTTTGATAACACTTTTGAATTCTAAAAAACGTATCCAACTATTTTTCTCGGTTAAACGCATCCTTTTTCTCGCATGCCTTCATTGAATTAATTAATATCGATCACGTAATTTTTTTGAAAAGATAAAAAAAAATCTTTTTTTAAAAGTTATTTTCAAAATAAACCTTAAATGAAAAAAATTATTTGGCATGAATACAGCAATGTTTTATTCTACGAAATAATCCGATAACTATATTTTAAAATTCTAAGGATTGCGTGATGAACGGCGGGTATACTCGTTAAACACGTTTTGAATCATAAGCCCCCAATGCCTTAAGGGCACCACCAAAACCACACCAATTTTCGTCAAAAGAAATCCATTTAGGATATGTTACCAAACGTATTTCCTAAACCTATTTCTAATAAAAAAAACACACGCACACACCGTTTTTATGCGTTACATCTGGATTGCGTCGATACCATGAAAGCATAAATACAAAACGTTATTTAAAGAAATTTATGTAAGTGGACTTAATTTGCGATGACCGCATGGCGCGATTCATGCCAGTAGTCTCCACTGTATGCGTTCGCGTTTTTATATATCCTCATCAATATTGGCTCCGCAATCATGTACGCACAACAAAATGCCACTGTCGTTGACTTGTAAGACACTAATAAACCCTAAATAACAGGAAGACGCTCTTCAAACGAAAGAAATGATGTTTGCTTTTATTTGGTCGTGCAGTTAGTGTTTTTTTCGATTATTCCCAGCTATTTCACTATTATCGCGCCTCGAAATGACTTAATAATATTGCACTTAAGCCAAACTGTGATAATGATTGGTATTTAATCTCCGCAAAAAAGGACAGCTAATTCTTGATTACGTAGCGTTTTCGTGTGCAAACAGATTTCATTTTTCGGCATAACATCAATTTGCGCCGAAATAATCCAAGTATAACCGGAAAAGTGCTAATGGAATGGAGTAAACTTGACCATAGGGACCAAGCATTTTCTAACGACTACATCCTCTTGTGATAAACCACTCTGCACTTTGACCCCTTTTTAACTCAGTTTTTAATGGAATGTAGTTCAAAATGTAGAGAATGCATATGAATTTGACTATCATTGTCCATCTGTCTGCATGTCAGCAATGATCTTAAACTATAGTGAGGTTTAAGTTTTATTCCATTGAATCAAAAACTTTAATCAGTATTACTTTTTACGTAATTCATAAGGTTAAATGTCATATGGCAGTTATTACTTACGTTAGCGCTAGCAATGATTGACAATAAAGGAGTTCTTAACGAATGTGTCGTTCAATGCATATTGATTTGGACTCATAGTACAGTAACTCTAGTATTCTCTCTCTCTCTCTCTCTCTCTCTCTCTCTCTCTCTCTCTCTCTCGCACGCACACATTCATCTTTTCAGATTGACTCGTGAACTTTAATTTATCTGGTGTTAAATTTAAATGTAAATTAACGTTACTGATTCCATTAGAAGAAAAAAAATTATTTCTTAAGAGTTCAAAATAAAGTTTTGGTTAGATTGGTTGTACAGAAAAAAATTATTTAGCATTATAATTTTAAACCAAAATTTTCAGCTTCCTGATTATAGTATAATTTTAAACAGGGCATACTTTGGTTGCCATTGAGTCAATGTTGACTAATTAATTGTTTAGAACAAAGGTTAAGGTGTGGTTTACCTGTCATGTCCATAATTCATGAATGTGTTAAATAAATAATGATTATTAATGTTAATATTTGAAGAGTTTAATTAAAATGGATGGGTATTTTATAAGAACAATATTTTATGTTACATATTAATCATATTTTTTCTTCTGCTAATGATAAGTTGCTTAAAATAACTAAAGACTAAATGAATTTTTAACAAGAATTTAAATTTAAGGTCATCTCAAAAGTTAACAATAGAGAGTAAACGCGTAAAATATAAGTCACACCGGTTTCCAAATGGGTTTTAGTTTAGCTGGTCATATCCTCAAACCCATTTTTGGGATACCCGTCAGCTCTAAACTATCAAACGATCATTAATGTACATATTGTTATGCCAACGCCTTCATAACTATGTACATATTTTGCAAATAGTATCCAAAATATAACATAATTATACATTTGCATAAAAGAACGGGGAATGAAAAACAAAATTTTTAATATACTAAATAAATTTTAATGTTAAACCGTTTTCGAGAAAGAAAAAAAGATATCATTAGACTCCTATCGATTTCCAGTCAAAATTACATTTTACCGATAATTTCATGCGCAATTCATAATTCATTCGCCATTCCCTACGGATACCGATTTGAGTGGTGGCAAACTGGGAATCAAACAAAAAAGAGAAAGAAAGAAGTTTTTTATGCCATTTACAGTGAGTTTCTAATACTTTAAATGGAAATTTTTCCGTTCAAAATCAAAGGATAGAGGAAATAAAGTAGCGATTTGGCGAATAAAATATTTAGTTATGTTTTTTCCCTCTTTTTGCTAACCCGCTACGCACGCAACATTTCCCTGCGAAGAATCCAACTGCTGTTTTCCAGGCGGTATCTCGCGCTAAATTGGTTTCTCTGGAGCTAAAAATATACACTACACTCCATTCATAACTTAGAATTTGGTTTTGCTATTTTTTTCGTTATCGGGCATTTGAAATGTATTAAAGGGTATTATTTAAATTGACAAACATATTCAAAACATTGATTAAAGTGTAATAAATATCGCGTGTCTGTATGTTTCGACGAAATTATTATTATTCTCGACAATTGATTCCTAAAAATAAAAAAATCTTTTGTTTAATGCATTTATTCTCTCCGGAGAAAATAAAATATGTCACACAATTGTCTTATTGATACATCGTATATGATGGATCTTTTCACAAACAAATGCCTTACTGTCGTGAGCTATATTTCGGTGAATATAAATTATTGAGTTTTATTTTTTTCTATTTTTTTGAAAAAGGGTATTTCAACGCTAAAAAATGCGTTAAAAACAACCCCATTGTTTTGCTATTAATTTTTGTTTTACATGTTTCACATGAATTATGTGACGCTAATTATGCAATGATTATCATTAATTATTAATTCATAATTTACTTAACGTGTTGTCTAGTTTTAGAGTACTGCTGCAGCTAATGAAAAGTGGTATATGGTATCAAAAATATATCAAAGTTTTATATTGTGCGCCACTCAATGGCAAACTTTTCTGTCAAAAAAAAGTTTACTTTAATTAACAACAACTCAAGAGAATTCCCTTTTTAAGCGCTAAATTTAATGTTATTCTGAAAAAATTTTTATTAACATTTTATTCCGCAAAGTTAGAGTGTAATGTGTAAAATTTTATAGGGTCTTTCACTTTTTAGAAACTAAAACAGAAAAATCAATAGCGAAGTGTCATTTTACTCGACAGGAATGTCTTTAGACTCTTTTTATTTTTGACTATATTTTTATGTGTATATTTATATAAAAAAGTTTGGACAGAATGTATTAGTGAAAATATTTTTTCTTTCTGCGCTGTAATAAAAATATTTTTTTTAATATTTATCTATCTTTACTAAGGAAAAAAGGAGCTGACTTTTATTTCATTTTATTTTATATTTTTTTATAATATCTTTATCCCTATCATTTAAAATTTTATTTTTTAAGCTTTTCGGATATAAATTTCTCACATTTTTTGCTTATTTAAAAAAAATTAATTAAATTAATACTGTATATATGTCTATTTCTAATTTTGACTGACAGTTATAGTTTGACAATTTTGAATTTCAATTATAGTAAAAATAAAATCCTAATTCCATTAGAAAAATTAAACCAACGAAAATAAAGATGAGCCAAAAATCCCATTAAACTGTGTATACTAATAATGCCATAAAAATGCGCTTAATTTAATTTTTTGCTAAAATTTTCGTTGGGTAAATCAATTTAGATAAAAAGTTTTGATTTTACCATAAAAAGTTATTCGTTTATCACCCGCTAACTTTCAGACCTAACGAGGAAGCGATAAATAGAAATGTGATTGACTTTAGGCTATCTATTTTTTGGTCACAATAAAATGTGAATTTAAGTCAATCACAATGCAATAAAACAATATACGAACACTCTGTGCGCCAGAATAAAACCTATAAAAATGAAAAGTAAATTGAAGCGTCAATCAAATAAACAAAAAACGTTAAACGAGAAGATATGAAAAATAATCATAAAAATTGTCGCGTAATATAAAAACTATAAATACACATGATTTGCATAATTATTAGCTATGCCACAATATAGAAGTTCTATTTGAATTAATGCAAATGAGCGTGCGATATATGGACCGAATGTTTGTCTGAGTTTTTATAATGCAAATTCATTTTTTTCTCAATTGAATTTTAGTTTTACGAAAATAGACTATCTTTTCCTTTTATTTGGTCGGGATATTTAATCTAAAAGAGGAAACATTCGCCAGAACTTTTTTAACTTTTTTCTTTTTTAGAGCACATATACATAGAGATTCCTTACAAGTTAGTGTACTATGAAAAAAATTTATTCGTGCCTTTATATTGTTGGACACAAGCAATTTTATAAATTCTAAGTTATTTCCGCATAATTATCATTGCAAATATTACATATAAAAAGGTTATTAAATTAAGGAAAAAGTTGGCCAAATTACTTTTCTCTTTGTTTTGCTTTTGCAACTGAGACTATACTTTAACGAGTTTGTGTATATCACAAATAATTGATAGTAGCATATGTGGATAAATTAAAACAGATTATAACTATAACAAGTAATTTATTATGCCTGAGTAATTTTATAAAGAAATGCTTAACCAAAATATAATCTACTATAAGATTAGTATTACTTGATTAGTGTCACTTTTGACAAAATATTTAAGGGCTAAAATTACGATTTGAATTATGAATTGAAACAAAATTAAGTTTATCGGAAAAATTTATAATTTTGTGGAAATAATTTCCGATTCTTACTAATACTGAGATATTTGTGCTATAATTTAGACTATATTAATTTATTTTGTAAATTGAATAATGAATATGGAATGGATAGAATTAAATATACAGATTTATGCAGAAGTATGACTAATTTGTGCAGAATATAATCTAGAATGTCTTAGTTTCGCTACAAAGAGGATTTTATATTAGGATTCTATGCTAAAATTTAGATTTAATGCTTTTCTAAGACGAAATTAGTAATTTTATGGAAAAAATGAACTACATTCACATATAAAACTCACTTTGAGTTATTATAGATATGAATTTACTCGATGAAATGGTAGAATTATGGTGAACAATTATAATCTTGAGAAAAAAGCAGAATTATGCATAATTTTTTTAGTTGAGCATAACAATCTCAATCAGTAATGTTCAACTAAAATGTGAAAATAATTGTATACATATTTCACTCATTTATGCAATAAGTTAGCTGTAACACAATTAGTTTACACGATATATATATATATTTTTATGGAGAATAAAAATTTAAAAGCAAAAGTCAATAAAATATATCTTATTTCGAGTTAACTCGCATTTTTTTCTTAACCCGTTAAGTCAAGAAGTTTCTTAACTTTAACTTTAACTCACATCAAAATGATTAACTTTTTCCGGTCAACCTGTTAAGTCAAAATTTAACCGGTTTATATGTGCATCTCTATCAATAAGGGCTTCATTTTTATAGCTAGAGATAATGGATAACATTTCTAAACCTTTTTTCATTATTTTTACAACTTTTGGTTGTTTTGGTAATTACTCGTTAACAAAAGTAACTACTCCTGGCTTTTACATTTTCTATCGTTATAGTTCGTAATTTATTAAATTATTTGCTACATTTTTTTGTATCATTTTTCTTTTTCTTGAGGAATCATGAGGAATAAATAACAACAAAAAAAGAATGACAACTATTTTATTTTATTTTTTGGTTATTCGCTATAAGTTTAGCAAGTAATTTATTGGTGACGTCCATTGGGATCTTATTATTATAACAATAAATGATAAACGAAATGTTTACTTTTTTTAATGCCTACAGAATATATATATAGAATGTTCGCGAATATAAATTAATAACAAATGTATTCTATTTATAAGAGTCAAACTCCATTGCGAATATAAATCAATGTCAAATCGTAACAATGAAATTATAATAACGATGACATTCTTTTAAACATTTATAAGTTGTTAATACATAAAATTACATGTAATTAAATCATGAATTATTTTTGCTATTCATTTTTTTGGATATCAAGTATGGTTGAACTTTTTAGTAAAATTGTGTCGAAATTTTTCGCAAACAGTTTATAGCGTTGACAAGCGTTTGCATTATTTTTCAATTCTGGATAATTTACACTCAATAACATAACAGTATCTTTAAACAAACTTCTTTTATACGATAGACAAACCGATTACTCTATTTACAGACACCCATTTATTATTTCACGTTAAGAATATGATTACGCTCGTATCATGTATTGTACGCGACAAGTCGCCAACACTATCATCTCCGCTTAATTCTCTAGCTTTGAATATTTTATATGGGGCTTAAAATTTATTATATCAATTTTTTAATTAACCTTAAGCCCAAGTTTAAGTGAGCTTTAAGCGCAAACATATAGATGCTCTCGAGATCAGCTGTGAGTTTGATAAAATTAATCTTTAACTTTGATCATTATGTCCGTCTTTAATTAATTAAGTGATACTATTTCTAATAAAATATGTACAAACGCAATGTAATTAAAACTTATTGATCGAAATAGCAATAAAAAATAAAACAAAAATAAAAACTTAATAAATTTAATACAAAAGTGTTGATTAACATTTTTTCTGCTAACATATCTATGGATTGTTGCATTAAAATCTCTTACGATAATTAATTAAAAAGCTCTCGCTGACAATAAAACAATGTTGAGAACAATAACTCTCAATTAATAAAACTTTTCTAATTTATCAATTCTTGTTATTGTTTTAATCTTTTTTGGTGTTGTACTTATTTAATGTGAAAAAGATACGAATTTCGTTTAGACTGCGAAAAACACTATTGGTTTTTACTTTTTTCCCGTTCAGATTGTTTTTCTGATAACAAATTAGAGAAACAAAGCATTAAACATTGCGTTAAAGAGTCCGACGGTCTCTATTTCAACAGCCCATACCTAAATAGTGTATCAATTGTAAAGTTTAAACCTAAATCATATAGTTTTGATACTCAGTCAGCAAAAAACTGTTTTGTTGTTAATATTAAAAAACAATAGATTTAATTTTCCACCAGAAATTGTTAAATTTTTAGCTCACTTTCTCTCTTTCTAAAAATGCTTGTCTGTCTGACTTATTAGGTTTAACTAGGGTTTTAAAAAAATAAATGTTTATCTAAACAAACTTTTTAACTAAACATTTTTAACTAAAAAAATGAGCTCTCTAAGAATGTGTCATTCTTGTTTCATATAACTATTGCACTTCAAACTCTCAGTTTTATCGGGATTAAACAGAACCACTGCGCTCTTTACAATGCAATATAGCTCATCTAAGTGTAAGTTAAGACACTTACATTTCTTTTTTATGTAATAGATTTCTTCGCAGTTATTGAAGACAATTCGTTTTTTTTTGTAATTTCAGCTCAAACAGAGTTACATTTGTCACCATATTAGTTATAGCATATCTGTTATTGCAGCAAAAAATTTTGTATCCGTTTTTGCCGCTTTCAAGCCGTACACTATCATATTCACTGATAATCTTTTGGAGATAATTCGGAAACCATATTTTAAATTAAAATATTTCAAAAATTTGGCGATAATTATTGATAATATTAATATGAGTTTGTTTTCCCACATTATCAAAAATTACCTATAAAATATATAATATGAGTTTTTATATCTAAATTAATATTTATCGATCCAGAAATGCGATTATTATTTCCGGGAATATATATTTAAGAATAATTAGCCACGAGATCCCCTGATATCTGCTTTCAAATAAATTCCCATCTATTCTAAACGCTAACAATTTATGTGTCACATACTCGTTATCATCATATTATAATAAAAGTATTTGAATTTTTTAGCACCACTGCACCACTATTATTACTAATGGAGACGTGTTAGATGTGTTTGAGAGTGAATTGATGTTATTGCACAGTCAGTCAGTCGCACGCACAATGAAACACCGTTAATGAGACAGTTTATATGCATTTAATTTTTAAAAAGTTTTATACTGCGGCACTGAAAACAAAATGATACATTTGTGCGTCATTAATGGTTCTGAGTTTTTGTTAAAATTCATTTTCTAGTTCTATTCGCTTTATTTTCGTTTCATGTAATCTATTTAAAAACATTCACACCCTGTATACGCTAAATTGGGTAATTGTAGAGAGAAATCCAATTTGTTATTTTTTTTTGCTTGACAAAATATCCAAATTTTTGTAAATGGATATTACTTCATTTCTCTACGAGATAAAAACAGTTAACTTAAGTCTGGTGTGGAATATTTTTAAAAAATTTATAATTAATCATACTGATAAACTTTTCTCGTTGATAAACTTCTTTATTACAAATTCAAATAAATTTAAAATAGTTTTTAATCCCCGAAAATAAAATAATTTGAAAAATTTAAATTACTATAAATTAAATTAAGTTTAATAAAAACTAGTACAGTTTATAATTTTTACAAGTTTTAAAGGTATGGTAATACAATCGTAATTATTAGATGTCTGTTATATAAATAGCTTCCCATATCTCCTGTGATATTCAGTTTCATGCACAGCATAACAACCATAAGAATATCCTGTCTCTAGGATTCCTTAAATAGAATAGATTCCTGTGTTAGTAATAGGTATCTCATTAACACACACTCCAACGAGTTATATCCAAAGGCTTAACGTACGAATATTTCTTGCATTTGTTAAACGAAACGAATCCATTTTTTACAGATCGTTACGAATCTTTTATGATTTATCGCCATATTATATATAACAAGCGAAAATTACGTGGTTGTATATAAAAGTATAGTTTTTGATTTCATTTAGTTTGACGAATGAGTTAAACCATTGATATTCGGGTTTATCAGACACTTATTCAAATTTTATTGCTATGATTTAAATACAAAAATCAATTTGTTTTTCTATTAATTGAATTGCATTGGTGTGAGAATTGGATGTGAGGACTGATTTTTCGTTTATTTTGTTTAAATATAAACTTAAATGAAATAACAGCTGCCTTTTGGGAGTAATTTATTGCCAAAAATTCTGTTTAAATAAATTTTACAGAACGCGACTAATAGTGTTTGTTTGATATATGTCTCTCTGCGCGCAAAGATTTCAAATATGTTTCACTTTTCATTATATCTGCCACACACACGAAATTAGATTGCCTTACTTTCGGTTTTAATCCTGGGATTGCGAGACTTTAATTGGATTATTAGTACTTCGAATCGAAACTTTTTTCTAAGAAGGTTAAAATCGATAGATAATGATAATAAATTATTTTACAGCATTGTATTCTTTTGTAGTTAATTTAAAAAAAAGTCTAGACACTTATATAAAATTTTCACATATTTTTTATTTATTATTATTTTTTGTAATTAATTATATATAGTATAATGAATATTTATTGTACAATGTATTGTTAATATTACGAAAAACCTCCATCCTCTTAGAGTTGACATAGGCTTGATTAATTTGCTGCGAACGAATAATTTGTTTAAAATTATATGAGCCTACTTAATCTATATGATTGAAAATTATAATTTTATTAAAAAGGGTTTAATAAAAATTTTTTTAATGAATTTTAATCAAGTATATTAATTCAAAATTCCAAATATGAAAATGATAGCGGAGAATTAATTTTTAAAATTAATTAATGCGTTTATAAACTTTGTGATATATAATAGAAAATCTTTATCTTTTCGTTTCAAAGAAGTTATTTTAAGCATAAAAAATCATTTAGTTTACTAAATTCGAAATATTCTACAGATCTATTTCAATTTAATCTTTTTTAGTTTTGTACATTGTGTTTAAGTTGAAAAAAACTTTTTTGTAAGTCAATGGAAACTTGGAACTTTAAAACGAATACACCCTCGTTTTTCGTCTGTTTATATTTACATTCGCTTTGAGCAAAATGAAACTTAAATATAGAATATTATATTTATTTCCTTTAAACTTCATATCGAAGATTTTCTATAATATAACTTTGTTGGATGTAAGATCAATTAGCATTAAGGATACTTTAGAATCGTATATAATTGGCAATTATTAAGATACCGCGAAAGTTAATTTCAGTTCAAATTAATAAACCATTCGCATTAATTCAAAAACTTGGCACAACGATCTTCCATAGAAATGTTTATAAACTTTAAATATTTAAACCAATATTTAACTCTTAGCCACTAAATCGTATTTTAAATTAAATTTTAACCCACATCAAAATATTGATTTTAAATGTTAAAAATTATACGCGAGTGTGTGTAGGTTTTTTATTTACAGTACGAAAGTAAATCATTTTATGGTATACAAAATTATATTCCAGGAATGAGTTTCTAAATAAAGATAACAAATAATTTTATTTCTCAATTTCATATTTTATAACGTTGCTTAACTAATACAGTGAAATGCAGTAAATGCCATACATTTTGGCATAAAAAATTTTATTCGAATGATGTAATTTAATATATTTTTTAATATTTGCTTATTATCATTTTTAAATTTAATTAAAATATTACAATATCTTAAATTTAAAAAACAAATAACAAGAACGACTTCCATAAAGGGCTTTCTTTTTCGGGATTCAATGAATTTATGTTAAAAAACATTTTAATTTTTAAGCCCATGATGGAAAGAAGCTGCCAATATATGGATATACGGAAGGACATGTCAAATCCATAAGCAAGACTTTGTTAACTCAAAGTGAGCTGAAAATTGTTTAGTTTAGAAATTAATTAAATTTCTAACAGAGTTATCATAACGCGCTGTTTGTTTATTACCATGAAAATTGAGTTTTAGATTTCGAAAAAGATTTTATCGAAAATATTATCAGAAAATGTTTGGTGTCTTTCAATGTTTTTGTTCGATAAAAATTGTTTATACGAATACGACGGATAAATACTCCGAATGCGGCAGCTATTACTTTATGCTCTTTATATTTGTTTTGATAATCTTTAAATGGAAAGGAGCAATATTTTTCTGTGAATAAGGGTAATCGAAGTTCAAACCACTACTGGAAACATAAAAGGTATTCAGAAATAAGAGTATATCATTGCTTACTGTGTGTCATTTTGTTATTTTTCGACACAAAAAAACTTTTTTTTCTTCTTTTTTTTATCGTCGAATTATACCATATAAAGTATCTAGTTTTTATGAGCTCACGTTATCGTTTCGACAAATAATTTCAGCTGTTTGCTAGTTTGTCCACTTCCTTATTGCAATTTAACTCTCTCATTCAATATTTTAAAATGCGCACATTTAAATTTATGTGTCCGTCTGTCTGTAAGTTTTTGCATGTTTGAATGCAACCAGAATTTCCTTATCATTTGGAAATAATATAAATATTATACGGTATAATCAAAACAAAAATTATTTGTTACAAAATTGCAACTACACTTCAATTATACTGTAGAAATCAAATGCGTTAGAAATTCAGAAACACTTTTTATTTGATAGCAAAAGTGATTGTTTAGACTCGTTCGCGATTCAATCATTAAACAAATGAGTAATTTATTTTGACAATGGGCCACTTTCATTATAATCACTTAAAACTCGCGAAAACATGTGTAAACTTTGTTCGCAATAAAAGAATGCAAAATCTAAGAAACAATAACAAATATCCTTTATGTTTATGATTAAATGAAACGAAACCAGTGCTGCACTAAGAATACACAAATTGAAAATAACTACGATTTGTATTGTCTAAAAGTGCATTTATTGTGCGAACTAATTAAATGTATTCACTGATTATTGTTATAAGAAAACTGTATTATTATCTTTAGAATATACTCGCACTCAATTGTTATAAATGTTAACGAGAAAAATCCTTACGAAAAGTTCAGCACTAATTTATGCGTAAAAGACTATTTATAGCCCGTTTCTTACAAGTATAGCCTGCGAAACTCTTTATCTTCGCTGCTCGAGTCATATTAAATTAAATTAAGCGGAGAAATCAGTGAAACCTTATGGGTTAGTTTGATCATTGAAGGGCTTTTCGTTTAAATGTTTGCTGCACTTTTATGCTTGCAGCGCAATTTTAGTCGATGGATTTACTGATATACGCGATTTATGTTTGTGTTCCAAAGCGAAACTAACGAGTAACAACATCCCACCATATAAATACAAATATACCGTATTTATATAAATGCATGAATAAAACACAAAACATTTTAACGGGGAAACTAAGAATGTTACATTAGAATTAAATGTTATTCAAAGTTATCTTACAGTTCAATAAATCAATTTTGAACTGCAGAAGTTATGATTTATTGTTTAAAAGTGTTTTGACGTCATAAACATACATTCGATTTGTATATTCGTAATTGAAGAACAAAAACTTTAACATAACTTTCTATGGAACTTTTTTTTAAAGAATAGACTCAAATAGACCATTAACTATTTTAATTCCGGGTTCGGACTAAAAAGAAAAAATTTCTTATCGGATCTGTTTTTGATTTTAAATAAGGAAAAAATTTCTACTTTTATCGTATTTTTAACGAAATTTCGATTATACTGTACTAATCAATCTATCAACAGTAAAAGAACTCGATTTAAGTGGATAAAGTAAATAAATTACTGTTATCAATATTTAGTTATGGTTTATTTAAATTTTAGTATATCTTTTAATTGTTGACTTTCGTGGGCCACCAACATGTTTTTTCGGGCGCTGTCGGGTCGGTTAATTTATCCCCAAAACCATATTCGGACCTAAATATTTTATCAGTTTGGGAGTCTAGTACAGAACTGATTGAAGTCAATTTAACGTTAGACTACACTGTAACACTCGTTTAGTAAAGTATTTCCGCTAAATTACATTGAAACGAATTTTCCAATAATATGTGCTTTAAATTTTGGTTTGAACGGAAACCCTTTATTTAAGTAGAAAATTTATTTTATGGTAATTTCGAGTAAAAAATAGTTTTTTTTCGCCATAAAACACTATACGCAAAACTGTCCAAAATTTGACATATATGTAGTATTTATGAATTTCTATAAGAAGGTGCCATAAGTAAAAGATATCAACAATTTATCGATTAACCATTCTGGCGGAAAAGAATAAGCTAAAAAATAAGAAATATAGCGAAATTGGTATTAAAGATCTGAAGCGCACAGAAAAGATGTTTGGGAAAAAAGTCAATAAAGGTTTTTTTGTAAGGCGACAATTCGCCATACAATACAATTGCGCATCAGTTTCATTTAACTGATACCATGTAATGCTCTTCTTGCTGTTCGTTTTGCCTATTATTATTTTTGTGTCGCTGTTCACTACAAGCAAACGAAAATTTTTAATTAACTCGTTTAACGAGTAAAATTCGGAGCGAATGTAATGGCGAAATGGTTTTAATTCGCATGTTCTTATTGGAGGTAACGGTGGAGATACCGTAATAGAGGAAATAATTAATTGAATAGTTTACTGCAACAGTTTTTTCAACACTTTTCTTTTACGCTTAATAAATATCAATGATTTAGAGATCAAACGAAATAAGAGCAAAAAAATTTCATAAAGAATGTGTCGGCGATTTTTTTGTTGTTGTTTAGAAAACTATGTGACATAACGATTTAAAATGTTGACTGAATCGATCAATAATTCATATAAAAGTTCTCATTTTTTAAAAATCCAAGTAAAATATTTTCTTTCAATTTTTACCCGAAAAATATTATATTTTAAAATTTTTCTCGTTGACGTCTACTTTTCATATATTTATATTTCAACGAAAATAATTTATTTGCATTAAATCGAATCGTATCTAATATGTTAAAAATGATTTTGAAAATAAATTATTTAAATACAAGTTCAAAAAATAACATATGCTTTCGACTACATAAGTATGGCAAAACTTTATTATTCACTTAAATTTTCAAATGGACTGCAATAAATTTGAAAAATTCCTGAACGCAACGGTTCACTAATCCTTAATTGTACCATAGAAACACTCCATATAACTATTTTCTCTCTTTCTCTATCGAAACAATTGTATGCGGTTATCATCACTCGCTTTTTACGCACATTGCTTAACATTATCTTTATTACAGCTAATTAATATATCTTTAAAGGTTTGACAAGTTTTAAATGGCTAAAAGTATGCGTACATATTGCGGTAATCTTTAATATAATATGTCTTAAGTTTATGGCTTTTTCAAACACAGTGTAATGAATATTTTATTTGAGAAACTTGGTTGCCATATTGAGAAAAAAAATTGATGCATAAAAGCTAATCTACAAGGAAAAAGAGAATGAAGTTTATGACACAAGTCCTTGAAATTGTAACATTAATTTCCTATTAGTTTGGTTATTTTCAATTTTTCCATTATATCGTGTTTGCATAAGAAAATTCGTTGCTTCGTTTAATCATTTAAGATAACTTGCTCTCGGGCTGCGGAAAAAATGTGACTCTCTTTTCCATAAAAGATTTTAAGCACTACTTTAATACTTTAATCAATATTCCCTTAATCTTTCGGAACGTAACTTTTTTTCGATATAAATATTTTTTAGAATTTTTAAAAACTTTTTCCCAGTATAATTTTTTTAATGTTAACTTAATGGCAAACATCCATATTGACTCGTGAGCTCAGTTCAGCTCTCTTTTCGATCGTCCGCTTCATTAAATTTTAATCTTAAGTAAAAGGTTTATTAAGAACAAAAAGATTGTAAATTTTAAAAGTATAATCCCAGTTTAGCCATTTGAGCAATATTATGTATAGCAAATGTATAGCAATATTTTATATCATTGATAGTTTTTCAACGATTATTTATAATTGAGAAACTAAGATCTTTGGCTTAAATGAATGCTTAAACATAAGAAAAGTGAGCTCTCTATGAATGTGCCGTTCTTG
>JAQIXJ010001033.1:0-24306 GCA_034700185.1 Phthiracarus laevigatus | reverse complement strand
TTTGACTCAGTTTTGGCCCAATTTTGACCCAATTTTGTTCATTTTTGCCTGATTTTTGTGATCTAAAAAAAGTCTACGAACAGAGTTACAGAGTCACACACAGACATTGCAAATCCAATAGCTGAATTTTACAAAGTGAGCTAAATAACACAAATCAATTGAACATAAATAATCACTCTTTTGAGATAATACGGTAGTAAAACTATAGCTTATTAGCTTATATGACCAGAATATATAAATCTTTTATTTAAACTATAATAGTCTTTTCACTTTACATTTACTCCAAATTGATTACTTTGCGAAAGAAGCTAAAGACAGTCTACGAAAGGGAGAGTAATCAAAAATCAAAGATAAATCTGCCAATCAATCCTTACTTTAACCTAAAAATTAAAAAAAATGACAATTTCAATTTATATCATTTATAAGAAAATCAAAATATAAGATCTCCTCTCTATTTCTCCCTCTCTATCTCCCCAAAGATAAAAGTTTTATCTTATAACAAAAAGGAAAAAGATCAATAAATTTCTTAAAATTGCTAAAGATAGTAAACTAACGTATATTCATTTATGTAGTAATAAAATAGATTTTAGATACTGATTAAAACGTTCTACGTTTCTCTTTTTTCTTTCATACTCATAATTAACCATAATAATTATGTAAGACCACCATAGAAACAAATTTATATATATATATAAAATACCCATTTTCATTGCTAAAAGCAATAAGAGTTATATATATAAAAATTTATGAAAATATATCTTATCTCTATATTATTCTCCCACAAACGTTTCTAAAACTAAAAGAATGACAAATAATATATAACCACTAACACGATGACTTAGAGTTTTGCCCCAAATGATACTGAAAGGAACTTTTTTTTTGATTAAAAAAACAAGACACTAATTCATTATATAGAACGTACAGTAGAAGCGGTTAGATAATGTGAAAGCAGTTCACCCAGGATTTAAAATACATACATAATATGATCCAAATTTCACTCTCAAAATTCATCTCTAGTTTGAGGCGACTTTGGCCCCAATTGGGCGAAAAAAGTTAGTTTTACTACTGGTTTGTTTGCAAAACATCGCAACGTTATGGCCATTTGTCATCCTTTTTTTTGTAAACTGTCAGAAGTTTAAGCTTCGGGCAGAATAACGGTCTGTATAAAAGAAGTCTGTCAGTGATAGTACGTTAACACTTTCTTCTTTCTCTTTTCACAGTTTTGTTTGTTTTTTGTTAAAAACTACAGTATTAGTTGTTTTTCTCTTTTTTAAAAAACATAATAAAATGATTAAAGTAAGTGTAAACATGTTCAGTTCAAGTTTAATATTGTAGAAAAATAAAAAGTTTCCAAGTTTTACTTATTTCACTTGCTTTTCATTAAACGTTTATAAAAATAAAAAACTTTTTAAACACAGAATTAATAACATAACTTTAAAAAAAATCATTACAGGCTATATTATTATCCGTTTTTGTTACTTATTGCCATTGTGGTAATTTGCGAGGAGGTTATGGCGGTTACGGCGGTGGCTCATCATTATCATCTGGTGGAGGTTATGGCGGTTACGGCGGTGGCTCATCATTATCGTCTGGTGGAGGTTATGGTGGTTTAGGTCTTGGCGCTCTTGGTGGCGGCATAAGTTCGATTGGCTCCGGGTATCGATCACTCGGTAGTGGACTCAGTGGTGGACTCGGTTCACTCGGTGGTTTGGGCGGCGTTGGTTTAATTGGTGGAGGTGGCGGTGGATTAATCGGTGGTGGTGTGGTCAGTAGTGGTCCAATTTCGGCTGCCGTTCAGACAAGGCATAGCATACAAGTGGTGCCCGTTAATCTGCCACAACAGCCTATTCAGCCACAAATAATCGAAGTGGATTCCGGTGATCTCCCTGTTGTGCTCAGTTTCAATTCGAGATCGAGCAGAATCCAAGTGCAACAGAACCACATCGGTTCTGGTCCCGGAGAAGTGCAGCAGACATCATCCGAAGACGAACCACAGCGATTGGTTCATGAAGTGATCAAACCAGTCATTCAAGAAGTTAGAGAAATCATTACACCATTCAGACGTGTGATACAAGAAATACGTCCAGTTGTAGAAGAAGTTCAAACCATTGTAGCTCGAGGTGAACCAAGAAATGTTGCCGTTGGTGGTGGTGTCCTCTCTGGTGGAGGTTTTGGTGGTGGATCACTTGGTGGTGGAGGCCTTACACTTGTTGGCAGTGGTCTTGGCGGCGGTCTTGGCAGTGGTCTTGGCAGTAGTTTTGGCAGTGGTCTTGGAGGTGGTCTAAGCAGCGGTCTTGGAAGTGGTCTTGGAGGTGGTCTAAGCAGTGGTCTCGGAGGAAATGGACTCGGAGGTGGAATACTCATTGGCAGCACTGGCTCTGGACTTGGAAGTGGTGGATATGGCGGTGGGCTAATTGGCTCAACTAGATTTTCTAGTGGAAGTAGTTATGGTGGTTCAGGTGTAAAATCTGTTGGTGGCAGTTATGGCGGTGGTTTGAGTGGCGGTTCCAAATACAAATCAGCGTAAAATTTAATATAACTTTTTTTCAACATTTAAAGAAAATGATAAGTTTTTTCTTTATAGTGTATCAAAAAGTCATTTGTATTTTTATGATAAAGTCCTAGAACTTTATGTTTATATGTTACACATTATTTTTACTATCTTTTATACGATTAATATTTTATTAATAAAGATTAAATACAAACATTAATTATGCGGCGATGATTTTGAAATAATTTCGATTTGTTTTCTCAAAACTTTCATAAAATAAAACATAGTACGTACGATCATAAATTCATAAACTTTTCCATTGGTAATCATAATTAACTATGGCAATGATGGTTAATTCATTTTGCTAAAACCATCTAAAATTAAACACACTGCAACAGATAGATTCCAAAATGAATAGATGGACTGACGAAAAGCTGCTCGCCTTAATCGTTCGCAAATACCGAAAACACTTTACGGGTTTCCGAAATATTTTCTAATAAAATATCGTTAACGAAAAAGTGTTCGGTTTGGTTAAACCCGACTGCGTTGTTATTGAGTCGCAATTAAGATAAACAAACGCGTAATGAAATGTAAACTTTTATTTCTTATAATTTGTTTTTGGAAAAAATAATTTGATATAATACGTATAAATCTTTAATATAATCGAACAGTGTTTACTTAACAAATCACAATTCCTCAATAATAGTTAATATCGTTAGTTTGCATACTAGTGTTATCACAAATTGTTACTCAATAATCGCATAACGATTAGAAATGAAGAATACTATACAACCAGTAATTTATACGAAATATAACCATACGTTCAAAATTGTGTTAATAAATAGTGATAAAAAAACGTTTTGATTATTGTGCTTCGAAAGTGCAAATCAAAGTGAAAAATTAAGCTCAAAACTAATTGAAGCAATTATACTGATTTTTGTTTGAGTGTTTAAATAAAATATAGAAATAAAAAGCCATTTAAACGAATGCACTGTTAAACGGCTCGATTCCGAACAGTTAAAAGTTTTAGAAAAATATTTACAACAGTATATTGTGCACCAGAAAAAGTAGTAAAAAGAGTAAAAAATACTAAAAACCGGTGAACAGTGACAGTGCGGTTGTTTGTGTGCCACACATTATATATTAATCAATATTGCTGTAAGCGTTCGGTTCAGTTTGCTCGCCATCATTATCTCTTCCCGTTTTCTTGCCGTAGACTAAGTAAATAAAACAAACTCAATTAACGTTATGCTGAAAAACAAATAAGAGAATTAAATATATAAAAACGCAATACACGAGTTAAACTTTTAATTAACAACTTAATACAAGCGATAAGAAATATTGATAATAATTATAATAATAATAAAATGAAACAAACTTTTTTCTTTGAGTCCCGAACCAAAGTTAATCATAACAAAAATCATAATCAAAACCGTGAATATGCGCACTATTATAGCGATAATCCCCGCTAAATAGACAGATAGTTCTAATACCAAATTTTCTTTGCCTTCAGAATACTTTTCCGTTTAAAGAACCAAAAAACAATATTAAAAATAAAAATACATTTCAAAAATTCAAAATAAAATATTTTTTAAGTTGCATTTATCGAAATGAATTAAATATAGAGTTTTAAATAATAGAATAAAACATACGCGAACTAAATTCCATATAATGATAATTGGCTCGAAAACGCAGAATGCAATAAATACATAAACGAGAATTTTATTTTCAAATCTCATCTATTAAATAAAAGTAATAATAAAATTTACTTTATAATTACTCCAAAATATGATAAACAAGCTTATAAACATTTTTCTATAAATATGATTAAAAGATAAATTATAACGTATTACTCGATCATACTTGACATCGCGGATTAACTCAATTTTTATAAACCTGGACATCACTTACCCGAAATTTAATTAGTTATTTATTTTCAAGAGAACTATTTCAACGTCGATAACTCCATAAGCGCTACACACGTTAAGAAATTATTTTTGGAATATACTTCTCATTACTTTCCATTTGATATACAAATCAAGAACTGTTTCAATAGTCGATCAATTTTGGAATAATTGGAACAGATAAATGAAATGTATTGACGTATATATTCCAAAATAACTTCTTCTTATGTCATGCTTTAGGTTTACGGTACAGTAAGTATAGCTGAGAGTTAAATGATTTAATTTTTCTGGCGATGGCAAGTAAGGACCGTTAATACGTTACATTAGAAATAACAGACCGATAAAAAGCCCAAAGCAGTCCAAAACATGGTAACAATGGCTCCAATGCTAATAACAAGTATCTGTCTGATGTCCCAATTCGTAAAACCTTGATTAAGCCACAATATGAGCGAAGCGCCGGCAAGTTGTGCGTCGAATTTCAATAAACTGGACTCTAAGAACACAAACTCGCACAACCACTGCATTAACGCGTTCGCGCCGATTGTCCGAAATATTAAGTTTTTCGACTTATAATACCGATGACAGAATAATAAACCGGCGATTACTAGAACCGTCCCTATTGATATTGTAATGACTAGACGAACCTAATTAAATAACAATATACTGCAGTTATATCAAACTTTAATTGCTTAGGCAATTGTTTTTGCTGTTTTTAGATTCTAGAAGATAAGTCATGTTTATGAACTAAACAAGCTCTGCGAGTCCACCCGTACGTTCGCAGAGGACATGTATTCGAAATGACTTTGATTTTAATGAAACATTACCACAATCTTTGAGGTTAATAAACCTTTTAGCGTATCCCATAGTTAAACGAGACTCGAAAGTGAGTCGAATGAATCTCTATGAATGAGTCGAATTGATTCAATTATATTCCCCAATAACTATGTAAATAAATTACGTAATTAGAACTAAGCAACCAATAATCTAAGAAATTGTTTCCCCGTAGTGTTACACAGCTTAAACAATTACAAAATATTGTGAATTTTTCATTATAGGGGTATAATCGATATTTACAATTTTAAAAGTATGGCTTTGCTGCGAATTCGCGGCGTAATTAAAAATAACGTAAACCATCACAATAATCGTGGTTAAAACAAATGCCAACAACTCAAACGCTCGTTCGCGAAATATACCCTAAAAATCGGTTTAAACAAATAGACATTGACAGCCAAAAAGTTAAAATTTGATTAAAACAGTTGAATACCTGAATGACATAAATAAAACAAAAACAATTGGTCCATATCAGTAATACGGCGAATGTGAAGTCGGAATCGGATGGCGACAGTGTTACCAAACGATCGATTGACATCGCCATCGCTATTAAGAGGCTGACGATCGACAAACCAAAGTAAACCCATTCGTATGGCGTTAACGACCAAATCGATCGAGCCTTTCGAATCGAAATCAATTGAAAATTATATAATAATTAGATTCCGAGACTTACAGGTCCTATAATTGTGCGCTGAGTTAATGGATGAGATGGTATGCCGAGATCTTCGATGGTATATACTGGACGATTGGTCCATTCATTTTGGACGGATGACGATGGCTGTTGCGTTGACGCGATTGTTGTCTCGTTTACGAATGACATGGACATTGTTTCGCGTATTTTGATGGTAACATTTGTTTGGGTGAAGTTTTATTATTTGTTAGTTACTCAGTTGGCTAACCCTTCGCAACGCAAGTGGGCGTTATTGTTGTTATCAATGTATCGCACGGTGCACTGCACTGTTTACATACAATTTAGATTTCGTAACACGTATTGTCAAACATATTGCGTTAATGATTGGCTATACTTCGTCTCATACGAGTTTCTACTATTTAATTATGCTTTTTATATATTTCACTACTGGAAGTGGATGCACAAGTAAGGAAAACCATTAGGTTAAGATAAAAACAGCGCCTAATCATGAACTTTAGATTTATGGCTGATATTACTTGGTTTCTATGCAATCATATAAACTTACGTAATTCATTAGAGTTATACTCCTTTTCGTCAGTATATACATATAAGAGCGCAAAATACAAACTTACGAATAATCGTTAACAAAAATCATAAGTGGGTTTCTTATAAATTTTAAAGATATTTTAAATTTATTATTTATTACTAAAGCCCGGAAAATATTTTATTTTTTAAGGTTATTATATTGATTATAATATTGATTAAAAAGCCAAAATAATGTATATTTATTTACTTAAAACAACTAAAATATTGATTTATAAAAAAATGAATTTTACTAATTTTTATTTATTTTTTTAAACTAAAGTAAGGGAAATTTTTTATTTTATATATAAAAATATAAAGCTAAAATAATGATTAAAAGGGTTAAACTATTTTTTTATATTATTAAGTTTTCACTCAACTCTGACAAATACTCTCTTTTCATGATATATGAGAATAAAAATTTTTAATAGTACTATAACATACTAAATTTTATCGAAAATTTTTGGAGAAAGACCTTAAAATGGTAGAATCTCAAAAACTAATCGAATTTGAATGACAATTTCTTAAAAACATTAAAATAATTAAAAAATATTTTTTATTTTTTTAAGTCCAAAATATTTATTTATATTGATTTACAAAGTCTGCAAAACAACATATTTCTAAAATAATATCCACAAAATATTTCTCACAGCATTCCCAGTAACCGCTAAAAAAATTATTATATTTAATTTTCCGTGCTTTATTTATTACTTCAAATTAATTTCTTTTAAATTTTCTATTGATTGTTATGCGATTTTGCGTTGCATTTTGCTTTCCACAATTAAATTTTGACTTTAGCTTATCGTTTTGCCAGTACTGCCGCATAACTCCTTTCTAGTTAGTCCATATCGTTCATTAGAACTAAAAAATAATTCTATAAAGATAATTAAAGTGTTAAAACTTTTATTTTAATAATATAAATTACACATTTCTTTTACGAATGGCTTGAGCATTGATACGAGATTCAATTTTATCATTTAAAATCTTAAATATATGTACAAAAAATATGGTTTTAAAAAGCATATAAAATACAGAATTGGGGCAAAATTGCAATAATATAACGACTAGTAAAAATTAAAATTAAAAATCACACCTATTTCAAAACTATACTATAAATAAAACGAAATAATAAAAGCTAATCGCACATAAACACGATAAATTAATTAATAAAAATATCGAAAATGAAGTTTAAGATTAATTCGAAATCTTAACGCCTATTAGTGATGCTGACAAAAGTTGGCAATCTTTTATAGTTGCTAACAATGAACTGACTGGGCATCAAATCACAATCACTGACCATTTCTTGGTCAGTTAATCTCTCCAATGACACTCTAGAGTGCAATTGCGACACTAATGTATCGGAACCGGCATTTCCGGGCATCGGGTAATTCGATCGTGTTCTTATCGCCGACTCTATAATATCCAGCGGATCACGTTTCTTATGAATGAAAGCGCATCGCGATCCAAACGAACAGTAACCGGACACGTGATAAGCGCTACAGATTCTCGTCTTGTAATTCGGGTGACGATGAACATTGGTATTGAGATCAGTGGGGCCGTGAGCGAACATGCATCGATTCCCGTAAATGCAATGACCCATCTCGTAGTAATGCCTGCAAAGCTCGGTTTTGTATTGCGACGACACGCACATCCAATTCTTTACCGGTTTTCGCTGTTTAACGCTCTCGTAGTAGTGATCGAACGCCGGTTTCTCTGAAATAAATTTGATGGTTTAATTTTTTGGGCCCTAAAATAAAATCATTTTACCGGTGATCATCAAAATGTTTTGGCCGTAACGTGTCATACGCCTGTGTTTTTGCGATTCCCCCGAAAATTCTTGTCTCGACTGGTTCGGAATAAATGCCATAATAATGAGAATTAGTTTGGTCTAAAAAACTGGCGAGTCTTACGATAATTTTAAAATACAATATAATAAAATAAAATAAAATAAAATTATTCCTAAAAAATTAGTGTACGCTTTCGTATATAAAATTCAAATAAAAATAATTTAATATATATATATATTAGCAATCAATTGAACTAAAATATTCTAAAACTATTAGAAAATGTCAATAAGTGATTTGGCAGTGCAATTGTTTCAAGTTATAATCAATGATGATTGTTAAAAATCAGGACTTTTAGTCTCTCCTGAAAAAAGAGTTACACAATGTAAAAAAATTAAAAATATTGAAACTTTCATTATGTGGCGATTAAAAGTTCGGAATGGTAACGACATTATTGTCGTATGTCTTTCATGTAAAATAACAATTTAAACTCTCAAATATAAACTAATTATCGTTAATGCGATTCCTTAGTCACAATTTTTGTCGATTAGATTAGTCACATTTAAATTTAGCCTATAAATACTGCAAAACCAAAAAATTAATTTTTTTTCTTTTTCTTAATCTTGGGGCTATACCTGGTATCAATTACAATGTTTAATATTATCATTCATATTTCAGTGAATGGGTTGTTTATTTGACTTTTACTATTAATGAACAAAAACGGATATAATCTTCATTATAATCCTAAGTTAATAAACTGCTTAATATAAACACAAACTGGCAAACGTTTGATATTTTCAAATTAATTCAATTTCAGACATACAAAAAATTGCAGATAATTTCTCTAACAACAAAGTCTTCGCTAATAGAAAACTAACGAAGGAATATTGCACTTTTAATCCACTAAACAAATAAATCTTGAATTTTTCATTCATATAAAAGCTATTGTTATTGGCTTTTGTTGCAAAATTATTTTAACGCCGAGTTTTAAAAATAATGATACTAACGGTGCTTGCATTATTTATTGTAGCTTTAGTGAAACCAAGTCCAATATTAGATTCGAGTTCGAGTGACAATTTAAATACTTTCAGGAATAGTCCCTGTTTTACGACCACTGAGGACCAAGAAAACCTTTTTCTAAGCCTTACAAACCTTCCCGCTTATAAACGATGGACAAAACCTCCCAATGAGGACGGGCCACTACAGGTGAATACCAATCAAATATTATAATTTGTCAATAGAATAGAAGAATAAGCCTATTTTTAGACTGCTTAGTAAAGTAACAATACTTAGATTTAAATGTTTTGAAAGTTTAAAAAAATTGATGTGCAAACTAAAGTTTAAATAAACATCAGATTATGATATTAATATTTATTATAAGTTTATATTAATTTAATTTAATGAAGAGTTTAATAACAGGTGAATGTTAGTTTGGAAATGAATTCAATGGCATCAGTGGATGATATACAATCGGAATATAGTTTATTACTAATGATGGATTTGGAGTGGTTTGACAATAGGTTAGTGTTCAAAATCGATGGATGCAACAAAGAAAATGCGATAACAATGGAAGGAAATACGTGGCACTTGGATAGGATATGGTACCCGACACTGAGAGTGCCAAACACTAAAGAACCAGGTTCTATGGAATTGAATGGCGACGCATCGGTAGTCATTCTACGAATCAAATCTGATGGCTATGTTTTTCTTAGAATGAGGTTAAACCAAAAATATTGAATTGAAAATTTTAAAAAAGTTTTTATTCAAAACATACAATTAGGTTACAGTTAAAATTGTTCTGCCAATTAAACTTCGAAGAGTACCCGTTCGACACACAAAAATGTTCGGTGAAAATCGAGAGCCGTTCGCTATCAGACGAACAGCTAATACTTACGTGGCACGAAGTTCACCCATTCTATCACGGAGAGAGCTTCCATATGGCAGGATATCGTTTGGTTTACTACGAGCTATTCAATGATTCGGTTAAAATTATCGGAGACTTATACGAAACTGATCGCGTCAGTCGTATTAAAGTCCAATTCCATCTTCAACGGGAATGGTATCACTATTTATTGGACGTGTATTTGCCATCAGCCCTGTTCGTAACCATGTCTTGGTTATCATTTTGGTTGTTTATAATATATAGATGCTAATTTTTTCGCATTTAATCTAAATTTGACTCTTTATTTCTTTCAGGCTTGAAATATCAGCGGCACCCGCCAGAGTAACTTTAGGTGTTTTGAAAAATTAAAAAAAATGCGAAAAACCGGGTTTTATTTTATTTTATTATTTTCTGAATTCTACGTTCCATCCAAATGTTATCGACCGACAGTTTTCTTTTAAATATTTTTTAGACTATAGTCGCAAAATTTTACTAATCGTTTTGATAAAAAAATGTCAAACTTATACCAAAAATATTTATATTTTAAATCGAATAAATTTATAAATACAGATTATTTCGCTGCAGGAATGACGACAATGTTAACACTGGTGACGAGTTCGATAGCATCGCGCGAAAAGTTGCCGAAAGTTTCGTACATTCACGCGTTAGACATATGGATAGCGATATGCATTTGCTTCGTGTTCGCGTCACTCATCGAATTCGCGATCGTTAGCTATGTGTTCAGAGCCGAGAAATATAGGCAACAGAAAGTGAAATCATTGCAACGTGATTTATCGGCACTGTCTTTGGCAACGCTCGCATCATCTGGTGATCAACCCATGATCACTGTTTCACCATATCTCGATGTTCCGGTATATTTCAGTGTATAATAGTTTTGGAAATAAATTAAATAAAAAACTGAAATCGTTTATAGCAAACAAAGTACGCGTATTCAATAGGATGCGATACAAACAAAGAATTTTTGACTATTGACAAACTGGCGGACAACTTACGAAGAGTAAGCAATTGTAATCATGTCTTGGATGGAACGGAAATTAAACTTAGAAAAAAGAATTGGTTTAAGAAAAGGTTTAATAAGCCGAATGTGAATAATCTGTTTAAACTATCAAATCCTCAACATTTTGCTGATAATATCGACCGTAAATCACGTTTCATATTCCCATTGTGTTTCTTCATATTCAATATTATCTATTGGACAACACAATTGCATTGAAAATCCTGAACAGCAACAAATAAAATTATTAATAATTGTTTATCTAGAATATAAAATTTTAATTTGTATTAAAAAAATTTATTGTAAATTTATCATCTTTTATTTGAATCAAATAATTATCTTTAAAATTAATAATAAATATTATTTTAACCATCGCTTATTATTCATATGCTGTATAATTTATTTTATTTTTGATTCAAGAAAATATTTAAGCAGTTTTATATGATTAAATTGAAGCCTGTTTGTGTACATCTATTTATTTGATAAATTTAATTTAATTAAAATAATCATACTATACTTTTTTTAATAACGTTGAGGAGTTGCTAAATAAATTATGGGCAACTAGTGATTTATATCGAGTGCATTGCATTTATAATGCTTACCTTTTTTAATAACCACTGTATAAACTCTTTAAACATTGCATTTTGAGTTTAATATTTGAACGAAGGATAATTAGTTTTTGCGTTAACCTATTGGAAGTTTATCTATTTATCAACAGATTAAAGGATTCGGAAAATTTTTATTGTTAAGCCATCATCCATATAACTTACCAGATAAGGCCTTTCCTATATGCATAATTCATTCAATAAAATGTTAATGCATTATTTTAAGATTTTTTATTTAATAAAAGTATATTTTTATGAAATTAGTTATCGAAATAAATTCGGTAATAAGTTTTAAAAAGAATTTTACATTATCCAAGTGTCACTGTAAATTATTAAATATTTTCACCTTCAAAAACAATTTTAATAATTTCGGATTTAAGTGTGTCTCTTAATAACTTTTATGCATACGTCAAGTTTCGGATCAACTTTACTAATCCTTAGTTAATTAAGGACTCATACGTAGATGAGAAAAACCTATAAAGAATAGTGTCTCAATTCTTATAATGTATATTAATTAATTTTTCTGACACATACCAGATAACTTCTCCGGCAATAAATCTCTGTAAAGTATATATCACTTTAGACCGATCATATGAAAACTATACAATATCTGTCAAATTATGCAACTCTAACCGATTATAAGTACATTAAATCCCTAAATAACTTAATCTCCTAAACTCCTAAAATTTTCATTTGTATATAAACTAAATGGTGCAGAGACAATCAGTTATTTATAATGATTATCGTAACAGCGTTAGCTTTATTTATTGTGGTTATAGTGAAATCAAGTATAATATTAGACTCAAGTTCATATGACAATTCGGGTACATTTAGGAAAAGTCCCTGTTTTACAACTACGGACGAACAAGAAGAACTTTTTACGAAATTGACGGACCTTCCCAGATATAAAAGATGGACACGACCTCCCATTCATGATAAACCACTTCAGGTATCGCCAATATTAGACTTAATATTTATTAATTATTTTTAAAAAAGAATACCCCTGAAAACCGGGGAAACACATTTTATTTTTATGCAATTTCATTTTAAGGTTAAAATATTTGGAAAAAAAGTTATTTTAGCTTATATATAGCTCAAACTATAGCTGGGACTAAAAGGCATTAGGCGTATGCACAGGTCCGAGAGAATTTAGAATTGATCATACTCGTCGTTCTATTAACTTTTTAGAAATTGTCATTTTATTAAAAATGTAATTTACAGTAAACATTAATAAAAATTTTAAGCACTATATCTTTAAGTCAGTTATTGTCTTAATTGACATACAGTCACTTAAAATTTATATTTAATTTTATAATTAATAAAAGCATAAATCAATTAAGCTTTTTACGTTTGCATAAGTGACATGGCTATCAACAAATATAGCATCAAATCAATATAAGCTTAAAATATAACTCAAACATTAGCAAACCTAATGTGAAATAATCAATGGAATTAGTTGGTCAAAAACATTAAATTTAAGAAATCCAACTTTATATGTCCTTAAAAATATCCATGTATTACTGTAATAATATAAAGTTTATTTCATATTACTATCTCCAAAAACGTTTACAAATTATTCCCAATTTTAAATATATCCATAATGAACTGCCCGTTTATTTAATACGTAATTGAAATTATGCTTACTGGACAGTATATCGTTTAACCATTGAATATTGGATAATATTTCGTGATTGCACTCAATCACATCGTCAGATCCAAATGCAGTGAAAGTTATAATTATGTGCACAGATATTAATTTATATGAATCACATTTTAACGTTAAATATGATATCTAAAGTATTTTAAACTTTTTGTGCGAATCATTGTTTATATTTATTCAAATGTTTAGCTCAGGATATTTAATATATAATAGATAGCAAAAAATATTCATATTATGCCATGTAATTAGAAATATGATTTAATTTATATTAGATGTGTTATAGCTATTTACAGTCCTAAAATTAAGTATTAAATTATTCCTAAATTTAAGTATTATTTATGAAAGAAAAACCAATTTTTACAAATACCTTCATTTCAATAACAGATTAACGTTAGCTTAGATATGAATTCTTTGGCCTCAGTCGATGACATAAATTCTGAATATAGTCTATTATTAATGGTGGATCTGGAATGGTTCGACACAAGGCTAATATTTAATAATTATACTCAATGCAATAAAGAAAAAGTGATGACAATGGAGGCCAGTAATTGGCACTTAGAAAGGATATGGTATCCAACGCTTAGAGTGCCAAATACCAAAGAACCAGGATCTATGGAACTGGATGGAGACGCGACTGTCGTAGTTCTTCGAATCAAATCAGATGGTTATGTTTTTCTCCGATTGAGGTAAAAAACAATTCTCGAACTTTTAATACCACAAGATTGAGGTGATATATTTTTTTGGTGCTCATAAAACCAGATTGCAGTTAACCCTATTCTGTCAATTAAACTTCGAAAAATACCCGTTTGACACGCAGCTGTGTTCGGTGAAAATCGAGAGCCGTTCGCTATCGGACGAGCAGCTAATACTTACGTGGCACGAAGTTCACCCATTCTATCACGGAGAGAGCTTCCACATGACTGGTTTTCGAATGATTAATTACGAATTATTCAACGATTCGATTAAAATTATCGGCGATTTAGCTGAAAGCGATCGCGTCAGTCGCGTTAAAGTCCAATTCCATCTTCAACGGGAATGGTATCACTATTTGTTGGACGTTTATGGGCCATCAGTGCTGTTCGTTATAATGTCTTGGCTGTCATTTTGGTTGGTTTTAATTTATGCGATTATCGTTATACACAGTTCTAGTAAATTTCACTTACTTTTTAGGCTTGAAATATCCGCAGCACCGGCTAGAATAACATTAGGTTTTCTTAAAGTTATGTTAAAATTATTTTCGAATCTAGTTTTCCTCTATTATTAGGAATGACGACAATGTTAACATTGGTGACGAGTTCGATAGCATCGCGCGAAAAGTTGCCAAAAGTTTCGTACATTCACTCGTTAGACATATGGATATCGAGTTGCACGTGCTTTGTGTTCGCATCGCTTATTGAATTCGCTATCGTTAGCTATGTATTCCGATCCGAAAAAAGTCGACAACAGAAAAAGAAGTCATTGCAACGTGATTTATCGGCACTGTCTTTGGCAACGCTCGCAACATCTTCCGAGCCGGCCATAAATGTTTCTTCATATCTTGATGTTCCCGTGTGTATTGGCTACGAATAACTTTTAGAAATCAAACTTAATTATTGAATTTATTGTTTTACAGAAACCAAAGTATGCGATAATAGGCAACGATTATAACAATGGGTTTTTAACTATCGATAAATTGGCGGACAATTTAAGAAGAGTAAGCACTCAGGATTTAAATGGTCAACTGCTCGATGAATCGACACGAATCAGATTAACCAAATCGAAGTGGTATAAGAGAATCAATTTTAGGACTGCGTTTAAACTAACGAATCCGCAGAAATTTGCGGATAATATTGATCGGAAATCTCGTTTCATGTTTCCTTTATGTTTCCTAATATTTAACATTATTTACTGGACTTATGTAATACGATAATACTGACTATCTATCAATACAAAAAACTTTGATCGAATACAGTTTAACTGAAACAATATAACTATATGTAAACGGATTTTAAAAGATATTTAACAATACAATAAACATTTTCTCGTTTGTCTATCTTTCTGTCAGCAACAATATAATACTATGTGATCGTCTCCTACAATACTTAAATAAATTGTTTTATTGGCCGCTACCTAACAATATTGGAATCATACGTCGTCGTATTAATCCCAAGCAGCGATGGATTCGGTGCGAGTTTGTGAAGCACCGTTTTATACTTGAACAGTGCTCGTATGATTGTGAGCGCATAAACGCAGTCTCGTACTCATTTACCAGTCTATGAACTATTAATATGAGTTCTCAGTGGCGGAAATAACTCGCGGAATTATGGGAAGCAATTATTAATAAGATTTACGTTTTGGCAACGTTAGTACAAAAAAGTAAAATAATGGAATAAAAAAAGATATAAATTGAAATATACTTGGTATAGAATTTGATTAACTAATAGTATCCAAAAGAGGAAGATATGCAAAAATATATAGATCTGGCCCAAAAGATTTAAACGCGCCAGTATTTAAACGAAAGCGTACTATGTATAGATTGCGCACACCAACACTGTTTTTTATTAGCTCGCTTTGAAAAAGTCAGCTATTGGATTGGCAATGTCTGTCTGTTTGTCGTTCTGTAGATTTTTTTAGGAGGCTTTTTCAATTTTTCAATTTTTTTCTATTTTTTCAATTTTTCAATATTTTGGATTTTTTATCTTTTTTATCTTTTTTCGATTTTTTCAATTTTATCTAATTTTTAGTTCGGTGTAATTTTTATTTTACAACAATTTAATATAATTGATTTAATATAAAATTAATGAAAATAAATTTAAATGCTTTATATTTAAACAACTATTGCACATGATAACCAATAGTATGGTTTTATTAAATTGCGTTCTATAACAATGAAATGCTATTATTTCCAGTTATACCGTAAAATTATCAAATTTTACAATTCAATACTGGTATCTCATTTACGGTAAGTGTTGCAAACAAATCGAATAAATACGAATAATCATGTAATAGAATAAAAAAATATCATTTTAAAAATCTTGCTGAATGCCTCAATAGATTTGCAAAATTTTTTGTGTTCCCCAATTATCTATTTCAATATTAAATAATTTATGGAACCTAAGAATTATATATATCAAGTTTAATCTTCAAATGATAAAAATTATTGATTAGTAATATCTCAACGAAATATATTGTCACGTTTTACGATTAATTTCATGTCATCTCTTAGATGTAGTAATCGATACTTTATATATTGTTTAACCAACATATTAAGAAAATTTAACTAATTGCTGAAACGTGTTATATAATATAATCTAATGAAATAGAAAAAATGTTAAAATTAATAAAGAGTATTATAGGATGACAAAATCGAAGTTAAAGATTATATTTAATGTTATAAAACAATAAATAATTAAACATGGAATAGTAAAATCAATGGGAAAGCAAAAATATAGTACATTACAGTAATAGAAGCGTCATATCTTATTAATTACTTATTATTTAAGATTGCATTTGAATCTAAATGCATAATCTCATGGTATATTTCTATAAATATTGCTAAGTTTGATGCTATACTTATGAAATATGATACTAATAGATTTAAATATAAAACCAGAATATATTAGAAACAGAATAACAATTCAGTTCTATATATTTGTAAATGAATGAGATATATCACTAAACAATATCCAAACAAACTTGTTTCTGAAAAATATATTTAATGTAGACCTTAACGTTAATATAAAGTAAAGCATGTCTTTAAATGTGGTAATAACTAATTTTTTTGAATACTTCCTTGAAATTGGTGTATCAATGTCGATAACAAGAGAGTTACAGTTACACCTATTTATTATGACGCATTTCGTAATGTTGCAATAGTTTTCGAATAACTATTTGAGAAGATATCTAACAGTTACGGATTGGTAATTAATATTCCTCTAAAGGTGAACTTAACTTCGCCCCATAAAGATATCAAAATACTCTTTGGGCAAATTTTTTGACAATGAGTTTAATTTAGGTATGTTTTTAAATAAATATCTATATTATGTTAAATTTTATTGTATTTTATTTTATTAGACGCTCAAAACAAATTTAAAAAATTTACATGACGTTCTCAACGTTTTCAACAGTAAAGTAACTTTTATAACTATATTTACTAGTTTTCTAAACTTAATAGCGATAGAATATTCTCACAATTTGTCTTAATTTATAACGAATCTTAAATTAATTTCTTTGTATGTTATCAAAAAAAAAAATCTTTTCATGTCAAATAATGTCAAACGAACAAAATTTGAATCTAATGAGAATAATATAGCACTCATAGCATTCATAAAAGTTCGAGAAAAAATCTAATTGATTCATTATAATTTTATAAATTAGATAATATAATATAAAAAAATTCTTTAAATTCGCATCAATAAAAATCTATAAAACTATTGATTGGTTACATTCAAATCTGGTTTAACATCTTTGAGCATAACTTCGAACTCTAAGAAACTAAGAGTATATTACTAATCGATTTCCAGATACTAGACACCAAAGTTGATGAGAACAGTTTTTTGATCTTTCCCACCATCAGTTCACTAAAAATTTCCAATACTCGCGAAACATGTCATCTAAACATTTTTATTAAACAATAGAATTAAAAATCATAAAATTAAACATTATAAAAATAGAATGCATGCATAACAATACAATTCATTAAAAATATAATTTCAAAAGTAACAATAGAAACAAAGTAACAGACAATATCCCGAAAATCTTTTAAGCGTTTTATAATTTTTGTGCACATTTTTAACAATTAGACTTAATTTTAATGAACTTTATTTTTAACATAAAATATCTATTGAACATTTGTTGTATTCTGCAAATTATATATCAGGCTCGAAACCGATACAAAATCCTTTATAAGTTGCATTCGGTTACTTATATAAAGTAGGATTATGTAATCAATATATTCGATTTTTTTAAATCAAACAAAAATATTTATGATGTACGCTGTAACATAGTTACACTAGGGAGTGCTTAACACTTCAGTATAAAAACGGATAAAAACAGTCCCACGGTGTCTTTAAAAATTTCTAACTTTTTTAAATTGAAGTAATTTCCTGAAATTTTAGGTATTCTTCGAAAATATATACAATTATTTTGTAATACGCAATACTGTAACTTTTCATTAAATTTGCTATAAAATTTTTATTTATATTATCATGTTTATAACTGCTAGTTTTATCATGGGTAGATTTTATCCCTTAAAACCTTAAATGTGATGGCAATGTGATTCAATGCAAAACAAGTTCAGTTTATTTTGTAAAACAAAGAGGGAATATATTATTTGCTAATCTTGTGCGTTATGTATTTTGGGATAAAAAACTTGTATAGGTTGCTATATATTGTGATCTGTACATGTATTAGTTTTTCTAGAAATTATTTTGCCGTTAACATTTACTTTTGTATTTTGAAATAAATACTTGCATTGTTTACGAAAATATTGTAAACAGTTCAAGTAATACTTGCTATGAAAAATACTTTGCTGTTAACATTAATGATATTGTATTTTGTGATCAAAATTTTGTCTAAAATACTTTACTAAATAAGCACAGTTTTGTTTTTGATTTTTCAATTTTGTGGTTAATTTTAGAATCAGTGTCATTGTTTATAATTAGTAATACAAAGGCTAAAAAATGAATCAGAAACACAAAATTAGTCATCGAATTTAAATAAATTTTCAAAAAATCATTCATTCTTAGAAACATGGGATTAATCTTAAGATATAATTTGAAAAATTTGCTTAAAAAATTCAATTTTAATTATCTTGTATAACATTAAATTATTTATATTATATATCTTAAAAATAAAATTCTTTTAGCAGTTTACCTATAAATTATTAATTATAATATTTATTGATAAATCGCTTAGTCAGCTAAATATTAGTCTTTTTTTAATTCCCAAAATACGTTCTACATTGGGTTCAGTGTTAATAAAATATTGCCGGGAAAGATAGCTAACTTTTTTTCCGGAAGACATAACCTATTGCGCTTCTTAATTGCATAAAATCTTAGCCAATAATTAATCCATTATACAAATTAAAATAAAAATAATTGCAAGTCTAATTCAAATCTATGATCTTTGATTTTATAGTGTTTAATTCATTTAAAAAACTGCTTTTTGTCTTATTCAAATATTTTATTTGAAATAATTAATATTACATTCGATTTATAAATTAATTATCTTGAAAAGCAAAATATTCATAGGATTCTCATTTAAATGTTAAATATCTGCTAAAATTGTTAAACATAACCTATTGCGCTTCTTAATTGCATAAAATCTAAGCCAATAATTAATCAATTATACAAATTAAAATTAAAATAATTGCAAGTCTAATTCAAATCTATGATCTTTGAATTTATAAATGTTGCATTCATTATATACACTGTTTATTATGCCATTCAAATATATTATTTGAACTTATGAATATTACATTTAATTTTTAAATAAATAATCTTGAAAAGCAAAATATTCATAGGATTCTTATTTAAATGTTAAATAGATGCTTAAATTGGTAAATTAAAACTTATTTCATGTGATAAACATTGTTATCAAAATATCTTTTTTTAATGTTATCAAATAAGTCTGCCCCAATTAATTTGTTATAAGAAGTATATTATTAAAAATAATTATAAAACTTTTCGAAAATTAACAATAAAATTATAAAAAAGCTGATTTAACTTTATTAATGTATCAATATTGGATAAGAAAGTACCGTATGTAATATTAACAATACCTAATATAATAATAAAAACTCATTTCATGTGATAAACATTGTTATCAAAAATTCATTTTTCAATGTTTTCAAACAAGGTCGACACATATAATTTGTAATAAGAAGTATATTATTAAAAATAATAGTTTTAAATTTTGATAATGAACATTAACATTATAAAAAGCTGATTTAACTTTATTAATGGATCAATAATAAATAAGAAAGTACCGATTGTCATACTAACAATACGTCATATGTGGAAAATAGTTTTTAATACACTATAATGAGTGGAATTATGTTTTAAAGCACAAATATAAATTAAATTTACTAAGCAGATGTTAGTTAAACCTTCAATTGGACCTGTTGATGTGCATCTAGTCGATATTATTAAATCCTATTTTAAACGGCAATTAAAACTAAAACTTCTAGTTTAAAAATTTAAATTAACAAATCAGAAATTTATTAAATAACTATTTATATTTTTAATAGCATAGATAATCAAATCATTTTGTAAGTGGAAAATAGTTACTAATACATTATATTGATAGCGGAAATAAGTTTTAACACCCAAAAATAAAATAAATTTACAAAGCAAATGTTAGTTAAACCTACTATTGGACCTGTTGATGTGCATCTAGTAGATATTATTAAATCATATTTTATTCGGTAATTAAAAATAAAACTTCGAGATTAAAAAGTTAAATTATCAAAATAAAAACTTATTAATAACTGTTTTTCATTTTTATTAGCATAGATAATCTAAAATCATTTTGTAAGTGTAAAATAGTTATTAATACACTATAATGATAGTGGAATTATGTTTTAAAGCACAATTATAAATTAAATTTACTAAGCAGATGTTAGTTAAATCTTTTATTAGACCTGTTGATGTGCATCTAGTCGATATTATTAAATCCTATATTATTCTCTAATTTGAAATAAAAGTTCTAGTTTAAAAATTTAAATTAACAAAATAGAATTTTATTAAATAACTATTTTTCATTTTTATTTTCATAGATAATCTATTATCTTTTTGTAATTGGTAAATGTTTACTAATACATTATAATTATAGTGGAAATAAGTTTTAACGCTAAAAAATAAAATAAATTTACAAAGCAAATGTTAGAACATTTTATCCCGAAATGCTTTATACATGGGTTTAGTCTTTAATAAAATGTTGGCGGGATTGATTAAATACTTACTACATTTTGTAAGCATATTGGCGGTATTATAAGATCTCCTGAAATACTTTCTACACTGGTTTTATCGTTAATAAAATATTGGCGGGTAAGGAAATTAATTTTTTATTCCGAAATACTAACTAAATATTGTGAGCATAGCGAACATATTGGCGGTGTGATAAGTTCACTTTTTATCCTAAAATACTTAAAAAATATTGTGAGCATAGCCAAAATATTGACATATTGGCTGAATAATATTCAAGTTCATTTTTTATCCCGAAATACTTTATACATATTCAAGCGTTTATAAAGTTTTGCGGGAAATGAAGTTAATTTTTTAACCCGAAATACCTACTACATTTTGTGAGCAAATCGAACATATAGGCGGTATAATAAGGTCACTTTTTATTCTGAAATACATTCTTTTTTGTTACCATTTAAAAAAGTGACGTATGTAAGCTTAATAATTATCCCATAATACTGTAAAAAGGTTGAATTCAATATAATATTTTTATTTCATTCATAGTAGGTAGTAATTTTACAATAATATTGATGGGCAATGCACTACCAAAGTAAGGGAAAATTTTACAACAAAATAATCAAACTTACAAAAATTTGGTGATACCACTGAAGTGTTAATATCACTCCTATACTTGTAAAATCTCCACTATTAAAAATAGAGATTGTGTTGAAGAATTCTATTTTTTGGCTAAAAAACTTTTTGGTCAGAAGCCAAAACAATATTCGATGAGTTTTCGACCTTATATAAAACTTAAGATTTTCAGATGAAACTGAGATATACTGAGACACACTTTAATAAACCCATTAAAAGACTAAATATGTTTGTTTTGGGAAACAATGAGAACTCTGATTTTGCTTTAAAGTTTAAGAAAAAAATAAATAAAAAATTATAATAATTAATTGCGTTAATAATGTGTTAATAATATTGCATTTGAATTATTTTCAGTTAAATATATCCCAAATACAATAAGTAAGTGACCCGTTCTTATAGGTATGTAAAAAGTTAAATGTATGGTTAGAATTTAAAGGTATGGTAAAAATTTATAGGAATGGGCAAATTTAAATGGTATGGCCAAACTTAATATTCAAGTTATTTTATCTAATGTTATCGATTGTTAATTATTAAATGTCATGGTTAATTATTTTAGTTAATCAGATTTGTTAGTCACGTGGCCGTTATTTTTAATGACTTATAGTTCAACACCGACTTTTAGCCAATAGAATTGCTGGGATATTTAAATAAGCGTCACATTTATGTTAAATAGATAGTCGGAGTGCTGGCAAAGAAAGCGCTACTAAAATCTAAATTATTTTCATTTTGTATGCATTTTGAATTTAATCGCATTTACAGATTTATTGTTAATTGTCTGAATAGTTTATTCAGTAGTTACAATAATTGTAATTTAATCTAAATACTATTATTAGTATTAGTTAACTTCATATAACTTCTCCACCTGCTCCTTCTAATCTATTCCACCACCGCCACAACGTCTTTCACCTCCACCTTTCTTTTCTCCTTAAAATGCGAAAATTAAGATGTCTTGTTTTATATATAATTATGAAACATTTACAATTATTAATTCATTGCAGTTTAATACTCCAAACTGCCACCATCTGATCCATAGCTCCTGCTTAACTTAATTTCGAAGTCGACTGAGGCGAACGAAAGGGCTTAATCGAACTGATGTAGTAATAACTCCATGCCCATCATGTCGCCAGATAATGAAACGTCATCATTCTCCAGTTAACTATAGTTCAGGACGTGCGCCATCAAGATTTCTTCAAATTGATCAGGAAGTAATTGAATTATTCATCGATGCGATTATTCGAGTTTCCGACTCTATTATAATAGCTCAGAAAGTTATAAATTCTTTGACCGAAATCTTTGTTGAAAATAGAGCTAATCGTGTTCGTGAGACGATATCATTTTCAGGCTATAACCTACTGAGTTTAATAGAAGATAGAAGATCTAGCGTTTTTAAACCTGTTTCTGATTTGGGTTATGATGTAGTAGATTAAGTATTTAATAATTTAATAATTTTGAAATTTTAAGTTTTGGTGTTATTTTGTAAATACTTGATATTTTAATTTTTAAAAAAAACTTAATTTCTGTAAATAGTTTCAAATTAATTGTTCAAAAACAGTTTTAAAACCATATTTGTGTTTATTCTTAGACAACTAATTAAAATGATTGTTAGTGACTTACAAAGTTAGTCATTTTAAATGACTACAGCGTCACAGTTTTACATGCATCAATCTTCAATTTAATTTCAAAAATAGTATTTTAAAGTTATTTCGTATAAAAATGTTAATAATGAGTAAGTAATTATAACTATTTCTTAATCATAATTAAAACAAGAGATCTGATTTTTTATATATTAAAAAGAATAGGAAGGTGGAGGTGGAAAGGGTTATATGTGGTGGAGGAGTAGGAAAAGGCAGTTAACTATAACTTAAAAAATTATGACTAAATTAAAATTATTGTAATTCTTATTGAATTCTTGACTATCGTTTTTTAAAATCAGAAAAGAATCTTTTTCTTAGATAGTTCTCTTTCACTTTTATGTCATTACTCAGAGGGCGGATATTTGGTTAATCCCAAATTTCCCCAAAACCACCAAATTTGTAGAAATTTCGTTATAACCACCAAATTTTCACAAAGTACGTTTATTCAACCAAATTTCAATGTTATTTATATAAAATATCGTAAAAACACGTTTCGCAATTTTTCGTTTTTATATAGTGAAATTTTTTTAAAATTTTGTTTATTACAATCAAAGTAAATATTAATAATGCCAAAAACACAGTCATCTTTAAAATCTAAGATTAGTGCAATTTGTGTAAAATATCCAGATTATAAACAAAAAAGCGATAATTTATTTTGCACAGTTTGTTCAATAATCATTAAATTTAGTCACAATCATGGTTCTAATGCTGCAAAAAGTCATTTGGCGTCAACGAAACATCAAACACTTAAAA
>JAQIXJ010001032.1:0-24313 GCA_034700185.1 Phthiracarus laevigatus | reverse complement strand
GAATTCAAGGCTAAGTTGTTGCTATGATACCAAAAGGCTTCTTATAGACACCTCGAAAATTTTAGATTTATTATATGGATAAGATGGTACAAAATATTCTCATTGAAAACTTAAACGTGTTCGATGAAGGTTCTGTACTAATTTATTCAGTATAAGTGAATTTATCTGAAAATACTAACGACGTAAGTTATTATTAATAACTATAGCTATCATCAGTTTCTGTTTCTAAAGAATTTTTTCTTAACAGAAAGGTTTCCAATGAAATTATTTTAGGATTTAAATAACTATAAATTCATTTTAAATTAATTTAGTATATAAAATTTCTAAAGAATGTTTCCAACGATTTTGAAACTTTTCTATCAATTAATAAACGATTTGGCATTAGTTTTTAAAGCCCTAGTAATAATACACCGTATGTAGACAATAGAGTACCGCATAAGACAAAGCAGTATTAAAGTTTGTTAAATGGCAAAAATATTTACGTCTCAAACAGACTTACGAATTAATAATGCTCTCAAAATATTCTCAAGTAGAGCTGGATGTCGATGATGCGGGGTTGATAATAATGTATTAATTTGCGGCATATGTTACCGCGCGTTTATAGTTATTTAAACTTTTCTTTGTAAAATCAGTTAAGCCCGATGCAAGCTAGAATAAAGAAGTTATTTTAGATATAAAACTTTAAGCTCAATCTCAATCTTTAATCGACGAGCTTCACACGCTTGTGTTCATAATTTACAAATACAAAAATATCATGTAAGTATCGCTTACATCAATAAAAAATTTTTGTCTTTGAAAAATATAAAAAATTCTTTAAAACGTTTGTACAACAATAATTAACAATCCTCAATTAAAAAACTTAATCTTAATTTCAATTTTTTGAGTTAAAGTAAATGAGACTTCACAATAGCTATGACTAAAATTATTAATATGTAGGGCGTTGAAAATCGTTAGAAAAAAGGGTACAAAATCGTTTTTTAATCGTTTAATAAAATCGTTTGATAAATCGTTTGAAAAATTTTTAATATGTTATAATGAACAATTGTGTAAAATACTTTATGTTATCTTAACTAAATGTTCTTTTATTGTCCCTTAATAATGCATTATAATTCGAAAAATATCTTTACATGTCGGCGGAAACTAACTCGTAAGCTGGCATTGTCGGCGGAAACTAACTCGTAAGCTGGCATCTTCTTAAGTGAAAGAAATCAGATATGGATTTAAATGGTATATACAGCTTTTCTTTACCCAAAATTGTTAAAAAATTTAATTTAAACAAATATTGTTACAAAAAATTGCAATCGTTTGATATTTTTAAAATCGTTTGAATCGTTTAATTCGTTTAATTTATTTTTAATTATTTTGGTTATACATTTTATATAAACTTGTTTTAAAATGAAAATATAACATTTTAATAAAATCGTTAATTAACGATTTTCAACGCCCTAGTAATATGTAATAATATTAAGAACTCATAATAATTCTTATTTTAAAATTTTGTAGCATTTTTAAGCTCATAGCATAGTTGCCTAAGGTCTGAAGTGATAGGGGGTCTAAAATCCACTACCGCGAGCAAAAAGTTTTTACCGTTTCATTACCGACAAACACAATTTATTTCATTCCATTACCGTACCGTTACCCGGACTAATCTCCAATTCCACTACCTTATCACATATTGGTAATGGCAATAAATTTTCAATAATAATTTTAGATCCTTTTATAATTTAATAATTTGCTACTTTTAGCTCTAGTATTGTAATTCAATAAAGTAAGAGATTTTCGAACATTGTATTACAAGAACTGGGCTCGGATACAAAGATATAGATTCGCATCCATCTCAAAAATATATATACTTATTATTATCCTCCCACACTCATCCGAAAAATTTTTCATTCTATCCCACCAGATCCTAACTAACAATTTATTTCATAATCTGCAATCAGGAGCGGATAATCTAATGAATATAATCATTTCAGCGTTATATGAATAAATTCCTGCATTTTATTATATTTTAAATGTGCATCGGTACCATAAATGATCAGTAAAATTTCTATTAATTATTGGATAAAATATTTTATATGATTGTCTATTGTCTATTATAACTTATACCAGTCATTTCCTATTAAAATATTGAAGAAACAATTCACGGCCCATTCATTTAATGTAAAAAGTGAGCTAAAAATATTTTGCTAATTATCCGCAGATTAATCATCTATTAATGACCGGACAGGCATCCTATCAGCAGAAAAAATAATTTATCCATAATCATCTGTAAAAATCGTTAAAAAATTGAAGCATCTGCAAAAGCGCACATTGTATTCGACTATTTAATTTATATTCAAAAATAAAACTGCTAAGAAATATCTTCAAGTTAGGATTACTAATAATTATTTAAAAGTTTTGACTCATTTATCATTTTATCATAATAACCGAATTAAATATATTTTTTAGAATTAACGAAATTTGTTTTAATAGTTTATTATACATATATTTGTAATTGTAATTGAAAAGTAGAAGATTAAAACATAATAAACTTAAACTATATGATTAAAGTTTTTCAAATTTGTGGTCAAATTGAAAAAATTGGCAAATCATAATTTGATGAGTTTTTACTACCACTTACTTATTTTTGGGTCGAAATTTAATTTACTTTCGTAAGTTTAAAACTCGCACTCATTTCACAAATAGCATGTATATTATTAAACTAAACATTATTTTCTTAGTACATTATTAAACTATATTATATACATTATTAAACGACAAGTATAATCTAAATTCAATTATATTTTGTTGAATTACAATACCTTTGAAATTTCTGTAAATTTTTGTAATATCGAATTAAATTACAATAACTTAATTTTGATTTTAAAAGATTATTGGTCGGCGCTCCTCGTGCTAATAGTGGTCAGCCTAATACCACAAAGTCTGGTGTGGTTTTTAAGTGTTCTTTAACTACTTATAAAAATGATTGTACGCAATTAAAAATAGATCAGGATAATAGACGTAAGTGAAAATTGTGTCTAATTTCATATTTACTTAAAATATTGAATTATTAGTTGTACGTAATTATAATTGCAATCCTAGCCTGAATCGACAAACTTTGTAAAAGTTATAGCCTCGTTTCAAACAAAGGAGTTGTCTTTAAGCTCTGGCGTCTAAGATTACGGACCATTTGATGCCTTGTCAATGTCAATGTCATAAAATTGAATGAGATTGCATCAAACGGGCACAGAGACTACTGCTTTGATCCCGAACTTATTCCTATACCCATAGATTAAACTTTGATATTTTTTTATAAACGAAAGGCGAATCTGTTTGCTATTAAAGCGAGCTTTGGATTTAAGCTATATGTTTGAGTTTCTGTGAGTCACGCAAATATATAAAATCTATGAAACTAAACTTCTAATTTATTTTTGTTTTTAGCACCAGACGAAGGTATATCAAAAGATAACCAATGGTTAGGTGTAACGGTAAAAAGTCAAGGACCAGGTGGTTATGTGATGGTAGGAATTTATATTTCATTTATATTTGCTTTTAATCAAAAATCTTCAATTTAAGACATGTGCGCATAGATATGTAATAAAAGGGAAAGATTTTCAATGGGGACAAGGTATTTGTTATTCGTTAACATCGTATTTAGACTTTACTCGCGCGTGGGAACCGTGCTTTAATAGACCAGTGAGCAAAGCTCACGAAGAATTCGGTAATTCTATATTTATTTGTTTTTATTTACTCATATAGTTAATCTAATTAATCTTATTTGTTACTTAATAATCGAAGGTTATTGTCAAGCTGGTACTAGTGGCGAAATATCGGAAGATTATGATATAGTAATTGGTGCTCCTGGACCTTATACTTGGCGTGGAACTATTTTTGCCAACTCTGTCCGGTAATTATTATAATTATTGTTGTATATTTTACATTTAATATTATTTTATAAACTTTATACATCTTTTAACATTTATTTGAACTAATTTTGTTTTTTATTTTTCTATGTATCTTTCTAGGGAAGGGTAATCTTTTCTTTTAATTATTTGTTCACTGATAACTTCTACTATATTGCACTTTCAATTCATCTATTATCTTACTGTATATAATATTTATTACTAAGTTCTTACATTGTGATAACTTCCGATCTATTTTTAGCTTTCGAATTCGTGATGACAAAACTTGGTATGGATTTAATGATAACCGTATACCGGTATTGTTTATTATTATTATTATTAATATTTATTTGAAAGGTATTTGGGACAATTAGTTGATGACACTCGATTCAATGTTAAACCAATAAAACCACCTGTCGATAAATATAGTTATCTAGGTATTCAATTTTAAATATTACTTTATATAACGTTAGTCTAGTTTATTAATCTATAAAATGCATGTAACTTTATGAACCACATTTAAATAATTATAATGAAGAGAAAAATCATATAATTTAGTTCTCTAAAATGCCCATATTTTACTAACTTGTTACAAATTATTACAAAATCTATTTTATAAATATTTGTTAACTTTGTTACAATAACTTGAGTTACTTTTTGGTGTAACAATACTGAACTTTTTTATCTGACTTTGCAAATTTGTCAGATATATGGATTTGGGTCTGTCCGTCCGTGCACACTCTTACGTTAATTGAGGGATTTTAATCTTTACTCTAATTAAGGGATTTCGCAGATTTCTTATGCTAATAAAGGGATTTTGACCTATTTCTTATGCTAATAAAAGGATTTTATTCTTTACTCAAATAAAGGGATTTCACAATTTTCTTATGTTAATTAAAGGATTTTAATGTCAAAAATGATAAAATATAGGGTTAAAAATAAAAAAGTATGTTCAAAACTGGCATTTATGGGGTCAAAAAATGGACAAAATTCAGGCAAAATAGGCAAGAATCTGATAAAAATAGCCAAAAATTAGGTTAAAAATTGAGTGGCATATGCCGCTTTTTGTTGAAAAAATAGCAAAACTCAGGCTAAAAATAGCAAAAAACTGGCAATATATACAAAATTAGGCAAACATGACCAAATATAAGAATAAATTTTGAGTGGCATATGCCGCTTTTTGCCATAAAAATAGTGATATTCAGACTCAAAATGGAAAAAATTACCAAAAAACTTGCCAAAATGGGCAAAATTAGGCTAAAATGACAAAATTTTGATTAATACTAAAAGTGGCATATGCCGGTTTTTGCTGTAAAAATATTGAATTATAGAATTAAAATAGTAAAAAACTACATAAAAACTGGCCGAAATAGGCAAAACTAGGCGAAAATAACAAAAATTTTACTAATAACTTAAGTGGTATTTGCCGCTATTTGCAGTAAAAATATGGATTTTTAATCTCAAAAAGGTCGCAAAATCTAGTCAAAATATGAGAAATTCGGCAAAAATGTCAAAACGTTAAGTGGCATATAATAAAGCCAATAATAATAAAGATAATAATAAAGGCCACTAATAAGCGAGATTATAGTGATTTGTTTTTGATTTCGTCTGCTTTTAACATAATATTTAACTTACAACAGAAAATATAAAATGATGGGAACTAGCGAACGAAGAGCGGGAGCGACCATATACTATATAAAATTTAAAAAGCAGTCAGATATTATGACCGTATCGAGCTTGTTTTTAATTAAAATAAGTTTATATTTTTGTAAAGTATTGAGCGGGCGGGCAGAGAGAGAGAGAGAGAGATTTCGATAAATAATTGCATAGCATTTTATTATAGCATCGAAATAAATTAAGTCTCAGATATTTGGAAAAATAAATATTCCTCGAAATATTACGATATCGAAAATATGAGATTTTACCATAGTTACCCAAGGTCTGAAGTGCCAGAGGTGGGTCAGATTCTGAAAATCTCAAATTTTAGGGGTGGGGGTCGAAAACTCATCGGATTTAAATGACAATTTTTTTGCATTGGGACCAAAAAAAATTTTCAGCCAAAAAATAGCTCGTTTTCAATACAATCTCGATTTTTTATGGGGGGTCAACTTTTCCAGAATTCTAGGGGGTCAACCCTGGGCTAGCACCACCTTGGGTAACTATGGATTTTACAAAACTTAAAAAATAATTATTTTAAAAGCGAAAATTATATTAAATTTTATTTAAATCATTCTCTCATTTTGGTTTCATTTTGGTTTTCAAAATATAATTTGTGCATTACTTTATTTACACGTAATGTTAAACTTTTTTCAATGTTGAACCAGTTTCGCACAAATACACCGTTATTAGAATACAGTAACGCGACACGTATGACGTCTTCGAATAATATCAAAAACATGTGATGAAATTAAAACTATGAGCCTAATGTAAGACTAGGTTAGGTTAAGTCATATAATTTACCAATTTAGTTCAGATATTAAATACAAAAATTGATGATTCGAAAGATCTGCTAAAGTGATTCCAGATATGACATTGGAAATATTAATTTCAAATAGACTCTTTAAAATACAATAACAAATAAGACTATTTAATTATTAAATAAAAATTTTCCAAGAATTTTGTTACAGAAATTTTTTAATTGGTATAGTATTTTACTTAATTTGCTTTGCTTAAAATGCATTGTGCTTAAAAACTTTAATTTCAGCTAGTATTATACTAGCCTAATAATATACTATAATAGCCCATTTAAATATAATATTCTCAAATCAATGAATCGAATTAAATAGAAATTATTCCTCAGAAATGACAGCAAAAAACACTGCATAAAATCATTGCCCGTGATATTCCCGCTTTGAAGTCAGTAATAATGGGACACAAAATTTTCGTTCTTTACTGGCTAAGTTCGAAGAATATTATTTTATTATAATAGTTATAAATCCAAACAAGTATTATTCAGCTGCTTGTTTACTGTAAACACTCATTTTTTATATCAAATCAAAATCTCAAAACATTTTCTAAGAATAAAAATATGTTTTTTTTGTTTAATAAAAAATAAAATAATACTTACAAACAATTGTGCAATAAATTGAGTCATAATAGTAATCATAGTAAAGTCTAGTCACGTTAACAATAAATAATGAACATAAGTAGAGAAGATAAAAGTTCGTATTATTAACATGTTTTAATATTTTAATATTTGTAGTTTGTTAAAATAATATTCTCGGGCTATATTGAATTATTTATAATGTTGGTTTTAAACATGTAAACTCATGAATAAGAACTTGGGAATTTGAAAATTTTTTAAGCACTAGAAACCCGCAGATTAATATAATTTGTTGGATTTTGGTATTTGGCACGTGTTGAGTAATCATTGTACATAGATAGTTTTAACATTTAGTTAAACTATAATTAGTTTTTACCGATAGTCAGAAACATATAATAGTGGCGTGAATTCTATTTATATGAAAAAGTATTTATTAAAATCTGGTATTTTCAATAATTTATCAAAAAATGAAAATTCAAATTTGATTATTTCGTTCAATCCCCTATTTATATAGATATGAATATAAAAATTTGTAAAGTTATTTGGAGACTCCAGTAAAAATATTTTAAACACGCTATAACTAGACTTATTTGCATTCTTATTTGTATCCTCAATTAAATAAAAATGTGAAAACAAAACTGTTAAATTTAATCAAATTCTCATCACATTGCATTCTGAGAAATGAAAAATGATTATGAAAGAAAATGAAAGAAAAGTTTTTTTTTCTAATTTTCAATAAATCTTGCTATTTTGGTTTACAAAGAAATAGATCTCACGAATATAAAGCGCAACACTAAAAAACAGGCAAATGTATTTGTCTGCAATCATACGATTGCTGCTTTTTTTCTTACATTTTTATGATATCTATTTCCTGATAATTCAATGTTTGTTTTGAGAAAGTAATAAATTTCGTCACTGACGTACAAATAGGAAGATGTAACTCTTAAACCAATCAAATGGATTTAAGGAAACAGTAGATGTGATAATTCCTATCATTGGTTCGCATATAAATACGGCACATCGTAATGCATTACTTTCAATTCAATTCTAAAGTTTAGAAAAGTTGTTGAAATTAAAATGAGAAGTTTATCTAATTATTGTGTTAATGAATCATCCATTTCGTCAGAAGATGAAAATTCTTCTATAATTCCGTCATTTTCGAAATGTAATGACGAGTTTGATGAATCATCAAACCTAAAACACATCGAAAACACGGAATCAAGTTTAAAAGGTTGCGAAGATGATGCCGAAAATCTGGAATCGATTAATTATGTGGAGAAAGAACTGATGGAAAAAATCGTATCGCAAGTTGAAACTTATTTTTCTGACGAAAACCTCAAAAAAGACGAATTTCTACTGAAACATATCCGCCGAAACAAAGAAGGATTCGTAAGCTTAAAGTTAGTTTCTTCGCTTAGAAAAGTTAAAGCGCTCACTAAAGATTGGAAAGTTGTGGCGTATTGTATCGAACACCAATCCAATAAACTACAATTGAATAAAAATTTTACGAAAATTAGGCGAATTAATGCATTACCAAATTCTGATGGAAGCAAGTGTTCGCGAACCGTAATCGCTTATAATATACCGGAGGGTAAAGACACTGTCGAACAAATTAGCAAAACCTTTTCAAAGTTTGGAGACATTGCTTTAGTTCGCATAATACGAGCTCAGCAAACAATTCCGACAAACATTCCCTCAAATATAGACCAATTTGGTAACGTATTTTCGACCATTGAGTATTATAACAAGAATGACGCCGAAAATGCAGTCAAAACTATGGATTCGAGCAACAATTGGAGAAATTCGATGAAAGTGATTGCGATGAAGCCTAATATGAACACTAGAAATACGACGAAGTTTGCCACTAGTTGTCCAACTAATTCCACAAATAATCAACAGTCACAACAATATCAAGATTCTTATTATTTGGTCAAACAAAACAACGCTAATCGCAAACCACTAAATAAGTTTTATAACAAATTCGAATCAACTCATAAACAAGGAAACAATATTCGGTTATTTCAAAGACAAAAATCGAATAGTTATTCAGCGGGTGATACTGAGGAGGTTTCGCATCAACTAACCAACCGATCGAATCCAATGCGCGTAAACACTTCGCATAAGCTTAGATTGGCAGTCAACGTCATTCGTACGCCTTATGGTCCCGATGGTACTAATGGTTTTAAGTTGAACAGACAAAGAAGTTATTCTCAACCATAATAAATAATGATTAAACCAATATATTTATGTATATTAATTTTGTATAAAATTTAATTAAACTAATTTAATAAATAATGATTAAACCAATATATTTATGTAAATTAATTTTGTATAAAATTTAATTAAACTAATTTAATCTCATGCATGAGTTTTCTGTTTGATATGTTCATTATTTAAAGCTGTTTAAAATAATATATTAATCAGTTATTGTTTTATAAAATAATAGTTTGAGTTTATCAGTTTGATTTACTTGTTATTAAAAACACTTGAATGTGTGCTATAAATCAATCTCAAAAACTTAATGCATTGAAAAACTTTATAAGTGCTGTTAAATACTTTTATATTATTATTATTATTTTAACAATATTTATTTAACTCATTTTATAAACACTATGAATGACACGCCAATTCAGGAAAATGATAAAAATTCATTTCAGTATTCGCGTCTATTACTAATGCATAAAACCAATAGGAATCTCATCAAAGCAGTCAAGTGATTCCAATCCGTACATTTGTTTCATGAATATGTTATCACTACATTGGATTCATTGGAAGTTTCCATAGGTTCCATAGGGTTTAATACATGCTTATCGGTTTATTCTAAGCAAATAAATTTATATCAATTTTAAGAATTTCATAATCTTTATCAACTAAAATATTTAGGAAAATTTATAGCTTAGTTAGTAAGTTATTGTTAAGTGGCGATCGATTCCTTTAATATAAAATAGTTGTTATGCAATTGGGCGTTAAAATAGGCTTAGTTTTACTCATAAAAACATCAAACTAGACAACATTATGAAATATAACACATTTATTATATATTGTATGAGTGACCCGAAAACATTAACCAAAATTGGACTATAAGAAATTGGACTAACCGCTAACCGACCAAAATTTAACATTTTTCTGATAGAATATTCGCAGTCCTAACAATAATTATTCAATAAATTCTTAAATTGATCGATTTGGTAGGTTAAATAATGTATTTTGAAAAGGCTTCAGCTGGTAAACGAAATTTGGAAGTTTCTGGTGGTTCGATAAACTTCAGTTAGCATTAGTGATATGATAACTTCATAATACAGGGATAAATTTATTTTTATTAAGTTAAAAACAAATGATAATATAAATTAGAGATTGAAAATATTAAAATAATCTAAATCAATAACGTTTCATTACTAAAAAACTTTTTACCCACGACGCAAATTTTAATTAGAAGCGAGTTTTAATATGGGAGGTAGAATTTTAGAATCGAGAAAAAGCAGATAATATGCAGAAAAAGTCGATTACTAAAAATTTATAATGAGTAATTTTAATTTGTGAATTTTTACATGCGAATTAAATGATATTAAATTTTTTAAAATATTTTTGAAAATTTAACAAAAAACTCATTAACGGAAACAAAAATCTCGCTAACGTTTCACTAACGGCAATTCAATTTTTTTCACTACACTAACGTTTCATTACCGGTACTATTTTCAGTAAACTAGTAAAAATTTTAATCACTAGTATAAATACAGTATTTAATTGTGACTCGTGAGCACAATAAAACTTTTAATTTATGTTTTCAATCATTGTTTTTCAAGTTTTATCGTTATTTCTTATCTCGACTAAAACTAAATAAAAATACCTGCTGTAATCGTTTGTTCTAACATTGTGAGGTTGAAAACATCAAATAAAACAAATAAATATTTTATTTTAATTTATTCAGCCAAACTTTTTCCATATAAGTAAATATCACTTAAATATATTTCAAAGAAAAATAATCAGCGAAGTTTTATGCGAGTTCACGAACTTATTCTGATGTGAATGAATTACAGCATACTTTCACAAACAGCGATTCAATTTTTAACGCATTCCATAAAATTGCAGTCAAAAATTTAGCTGCCAATCTGTACACAAATGACAAGAATTAAGTTTAAAGTTAACGGAACTAATTAATAGCTCAAAGTGTTTACTTCAGTGTCTTTTTAAAAAAATAATTATTATTTGTAGGATTCTGGCTTCATTAAAAAAATATTAGACCTTGAATTTTTTCTTTGTTGTATTTTTTAAACAATTAAAAGTGAAATATAAACTTTTAAGTTTTTAATTTAATATTATAATATAGAGAACCCAATTAAAACCTGATAAAGTTGATTTTTATTGGTTTTTAGGTTAAATTATGACATTTAATTCTCGCATAATTATAGTATCGGCAGTGATTGGGCCTGATTTCGAAAATAATAATATCTGGCCGGACCTGACTTCTAACATTCCCACTTCATTCGGACTCGTGACTGAGAATTTTAACGAATTACCACCAGTCTAGTCTAAAACAAATTAATCACAATGTTTAGACTATATCTTATTATTACTTAAGGAATAGCTTAAACGGTGTTAGGATAATGGTTTAGAGACTAAGAGCCTCTGGAGCCTCAACCTAAACCTTAAGCTCGGACATTGTCTATAGTTCTAGATTTTGAAATAGGTTCAGGTTCAAGGTTCTTACATTTTGGAGGATCTGTGGCTTGGAATCTGCTTACAAGTCTATACCGCGGCTTTGTGAGGCTCTAAAAATTTTATTTATCTTATTTTATGTAATATTTTAAAATTGACCCAATTTTAATATTTTTAATAATTTTTTGCTATTTCTGTTATTATTATCATTATTACTATAAGAAATAAATTCACGATTTGCTATTGCTTCGTCAGTATTGCTGTTCATTTAAATTAATTTTAATTTTGTATGGAAACTATATAAATATATATATTACAAATAAATGTATATAAAATACACAATCGCATTAAATTCCTCTCTTGAACGGCAATGAAATCATTGATGATAACCAATGATGGACACGCTCGGCAAAAAAATGACGCTCAACGCTCGCACTCACGCTCGGTAAAATGAGTACGCTCGACGTTCACTTTCATGACACGCTCGAGCGTTGAGCGTTATCCGAGCGTCAATATTTGGGAAATTTTAATAAACTATTGTAATTTTTATGAATACCTTAAAGTGAAAAATATTAAGAATTATAAAACATTTCTATAAACTTTCGAATATGTTTATTCAATCAATTTTGAGCTACAAATAATTATATTAAGAGGAAAAAATCTATAAATATATTTTTTGTATACGCTCGACGCTCGCGCTCGACCCCCAACGCTCAGCGCTCACGCTAGTGCTCGGTGAAAATCTAACGCACGCCGCTCACGCTCAGCACCAAGCTCCATCCGCTCGAGCGTTGTCCATCACTGATGATAACTAGTATTGTATAGTATTCTTGGTATAGGAATAGGAAAAGAATAGAAATGCGCGAAAAATGACCGAAAGAATAGAATAGGAATACAATAGAAATTATTTTAAAATTAAAGAATAGCATAGGAATAGAATATAAATATATTTTGAATTTAAAGAATAGAGTAGAATATAATTAGAAAAGTCGGTATATATACAACACTATCAATGATAACAAAATTTCAAGTGCAATATATTTACAAGCCGTGAATCGTCACAACAATTATTACGATGAAATATGTAGATTAACACCAAGTCACGAATTCTAAAATTGTGGAGTTCTAAAAGTTTTAATTTTGGGAGAATAATGCTTAGATAGTGGAAATTTCGCTCACATTTCAATAATAAATTAAATTTTAATCAATAAACAACAAAAAACTTTTGCCTATAATCTGATATTTTAATAACAAATATAAACTTATTTGGGATAACTTTTGGGAATGAAATTTTGTAACAAAATGTGAAAGAATCCACGCAGAATACACAGACTACTGAACGCTTATAAAAAGTTTTAAAAAAGATTAATATTGTTAGTTTTTATAATAAGGCCAATAAAAACAAAGAAAACCACTACTAAAATTTAGTTTTAATTAGTTGGCAAAATTTCCCTTTTTGCTGAAGAGATCGAAAATTCGGTAAAAGTTTCTTTTAGAAAGTTTCTACAGAGAGGAACTTTTACATAATGTCTTTCTTTTACGTTTATATAAAATTTAATATTTATCTGTGTAGATATCATTATTCGGTTTTCTATGGGAATATTTTTAGGCGCCAGCTATTGTTTACTTTTAAAAATATTTTTCTAAGTTGGCAATACTTCTCGTTTTGAAGGATTTTAAATAAAATTCTCCAATACTTTGTTGAGAAAGTTTCTATGGAAAGTTTTTACGTGACAAATAAATCGTAATAAGTTATGTAAAGTTTTTGATGTTTACAAACTTAAAAGTTACTAATTAAGACTCAAGGTTGTAATAGAAAACAAAATTCTTACACTAAATAGTTACGAAAAGCATAAAAAATAACTGTAAGTTAGGATTTATGAAATGAATAACAAAAAACCAGTTATGCCATAATGAAACCTCGTTAATAATATTTATTTAGTGGTCAAACAAGCACATTAACGTACCATAGAATTACTATTAATCCTATAATACGTATAACAAAATTAATCAAAAAACGCTTAAAATAGTTGGATGTTATTGAAAAGAAAATAAGATCAAAACGATTAACACGTGAAAAATCCAATAAAACAATTATATACAACAAATGTCATTTTCACACACATTTGAGATAAAAAGGAAAAGTAAAACACTAAATATGTATTAACATTCAGTATCTGTATATAAATAAAAAAATATAAAATAGATTTTTAGCAAAACAAACGAACATATTGATTATACAAATCGATATAAAAACTAATGATAAAATATAGTAAAAATATTATATCTATAAATATTTTTGTTTTATAATTATCTAAGACTTATTTGAATTGCATAATAATTACTCTGATTATTATTATTATATCACTATAGTTAGTATTAATAAAATCTATAATTATCTAAATTTAATTTCAATAATTTATATTAATTAATATTATATAATTAGCAACAACTGTTGTCACCGGTTGTTCATTGTTCAACGATTTTTTTTTATAAATTAGAACTTTTTTCTTTTCACAATAAGAATAACTTGTCCATCAGGTAATTTCTTGAGAAAATTCCACGCTTCAGTTCGAGTCATATTGTTAAATGAAAGATCGTTTACACTTATTATTTCGTCACCAGCGGAAAGAGTTCCTTCTTTATCGGCAGGACCTCCTAATCAAATACAAACGTAAATATCATTTTTAAACAGTAATTCATCGAATGTGGTTTTCTCTGCATAATTTATAGAAATTTGGATATATTTGCTTTAAAATTGGTTATTTGATTTCATCGATACTATGGTAAGCAATTAAAGTAAAGGTATATCAGAGAACTGATCGACAATGCCTAAAATGGAATTGTAGTGACCTAATATCCACAAGTTTTCCATACTACGTTATCTAACTGTAAATTTTGGTAAATATATCGTTCAAATCGGATAAAATAATTTGAATCCGCAACACTAGACTGAGGCGATCAGCGGAATGTTTTTGGAACCTGATATTAAAGTACTTAAAAAATTAGCGTAACATTTCAAAATCATATTAAAAGTTAATGTTTTGATTTAAAAACTCTATGTTTAATGCTATATTTCAAAATATAAATCCAATGAATAAATGCGAAAAAATAAATAGTGTTTACCTCTAAATATTTTCTTAATTGCTAAGGGTTTATCGCCAAGTGGTGAATCTTTTCCACCTTCTAATATAAAACCAAGACCAGCAACATCTTTTGCAAGATCTGCTCTTATTATTTTATAATTAATGTCTGAATTGTTTTCTATTTCCTTTTGCCCAGTAATAATCTCATCTTCGATTTGAATGTTATTTATTTGTTCGGTAAGATCTGTGCTGCTCTGTCTCGAGTGAAATCCATTTGAAACTTCAGGATTAGTTCGCGATAATACGATCACAACTTCAGGTCTGGGAGATTTCATTATTTCGAGCGCCATTTTATGCGTAACACCTTTTAGTATTTTACCTGTTTTTCAAATTAATAAAATAGTATCAATTCGTAAAAATTTAACGAATCATTACCATTGATTGATAGTATACGATCGCCTTTTTTAATTCTTCCGTCGCGATCAGCTAAACTTCCATTAATAACTCTATGAACCTAAAAAATTCCAATATTGCAATCAAATTAGTGCAAAATTACTAACTAAAATTAGTTAATTTACAGTGATCTCCTTGGTCTCGCAATCGGAACCACCCGCTAATGTTATTCCAATATTTCCGCTCGAAATATACTCCCGATGTAAAACAATAACTTGAATATTATGACTGTTCACGTCATTCACTTCTAACGATTGATTCGCTTCTTCGATTAGTTGTTGCAACTCTTGAGGTGATATAAGACTTGTTGTTGAAGCGAGCGATGAAACGGAACCAAATTGTGAATCTCGCAAATTAGATGAAGAACCAGTATGCGATCCTTGAGGTTTAACTTGAACGCCTGAAGTACTGGCACCCGAATCACTAGCTATAGAATCAATCGATGACATTCTATGATGATTATTCAACGCCACGTTTTTCTCATTTTCGACAAATTTATTGCCAGATTTGTTTTCGGTTTCATCCAATTTCAATTTTTCGTCATCAAAATCATTATTTTCAATCTTACAGCTATCTATTGAATTTACATTATTAGAATCTTCATTAAAATCATCCAAGTAATCCTTTGAGTCGTCTTTTAATTTGCATATATTATTCCAATTATTGTGATTATCTTCGATTTTTTCATTATCATTTTCCAAAATTGTAGTGTTAAATAATAGATCATTTTTCGATGCATTCAGATTAGTAACACTTTTGTTATTAGATTTGATAATAGAAGGAGTTTCCGTATTTTGTTCGAATACTCGACATATATCACTAAAACTTCGTGAACGCGAAGATATCGCGCTGTTTACTGTCTTTAAATTTAAAGATGAAGAAATGTCATTATCTTTTATATCGTTTTTAACAATATATTCACTTTGCAAACAGTTTGCCACATTCGTATCATTATTACAAAAATTTATTCTGCTGTTTTTAGGCATTAATGATGGCGGCATTCGATTAAAAGAATTGCTAGATTTAGGTGGAGGTATTGGAGGAACATTTTTACCATAACTACTAACAGTTTCACAATTAATTTTTTGTTCCCATTTTTCTGCGAGAGCTTTAAAATTCTTAACAGAGTCTGTGCTATCACTTTTCAAAGTATTTTGTTTATAATCTGCAAAATTTTTAAGAACAGTTAACTGCGAGCTAAGTATTTTAGGCTTTGAAATTTCTGGCGATAAAGACTGCTTAATAGAATCGTACGGTGAAACTTGATTAATGCCATCGATTTCGTCATCATTGTTATAGTAATTTTCCCAATAATCTGTAACTGACGAGTTTCGAGGCGAATACGAGTCAGTTTTACCATAAGTAGAAGTACTGTTAAAAGTACTTTTTAGATTATTAGGTTCTGAAGATCGCCTTTGAGGCACAATAGGAACTTTTTTGTTCTGATTTGAATGATTTGTTACATTATTCGTTTCAGTTTGCATTTTTGAAAACTTATTTAAATTATTAGCAGCGGCCAAATTTTCATCCATCAAATATGAATTATTTTGTGCTTTATCGATATATCTGTTAACATTTGGTGAAATAAGAGCTGTTTCCGGAATTAGAGGAATTATGGGTTTACTGTGTGACAATGAATAATGAAATTGCGAGTCATTCGTATGTGTATTTAATGTGTTTAAGTTATTCGAAGACTCGAAGCAAGACATATCAGTATTGGTGGAAATAGCTGTCGATGCGTTATCCACTAAAGGATACTCTTTAGATGGTAACTCTAACTGACGTCTTTTAAAAGCAGGAGAATATTTGGGGATTTCATATTTACCGCTATTTGAAATCGATTCTGTTTCTGATGAAAACGACTGATTATCAATACAATTTGATTGAGTTTGCTGTTGATTTGCGTTGTTTTTGGTTAAATTTGTGACTTCTTCCGGTTTTAAAGTCAATAATGCCGAACTGGAACATGCATTACTAAATATTGTAGGCAATGATTTGCATACTTCTGGTTCATTGGATGATGGAATATCTGGTATAATCAAACCTTTCAATTTTGTCGCATTTTGTTTTCTCGTTTCAAGCAACGAATACAAAAATCCGCCATCAAATAATGGTTTATGAACTCCAATACCAAGTGATGTATTCGATGTTTCCGAAGCAGAATTTAAGCTGGAATATCGAAGGTATGATGGTTTTAGATGACCGGTATATTGAGAATTAGTTGTGTGTGTACTTAATGAGTTATCAGATAATGTCGCGCAAACTGAAGGTTTGTACATAAACGTATTCTTCGACCAATAAATTGAACTCTCATTTTTCTCATTTTGTGTATTCATTTGTTTTGTACTTTTTATTTCGTCTAATAAATCATCATCGTTTGTATTTCTATTTTTATTACTAGATAAATCCGAATTAAGCAAACTATTGGTTAATGGCAATTCTAAATCATTAGTATTCACGTTCGCAATCGCATTGTTTTGCGAAATATTTTTGCTCGAATCTCGTTGATTATCACTATTTTCACAATTATGATCAAACAACGCGATTCTCTCTTTAACGCTTCTATTAATCGCAGAATTAGAATTAATTGGTTTATTATATGCATTACCATTCAATTCTGCTTCCGTATAGAAAGCAGATGAAGGATTACCATTTTCTGTAAGCTTTTTGCTTAAATCATCAAATTTGTTTACAGAATCTGAAATATTTGATGTATTGATTGTATAATAAGCTGTGTTTGAATTATACTTATTACTAGTAGAATCGGTATCGTCGACAGAACACTGTTCATTAATTGAGGTAACATTTAAATCAAGTTCAGAACTTGGAGATTCGATGTCAATAAAAACACCAGAATCTTCGTGAACAGATGACAAAATAGGTACTTGTAATACTTTCGAATCAAGTGGAATGTTGTTAGCATCGGTCACATTTAAATCGGCGTGACTTAATGTTATTTCTTGCCCATCGGGTGGTTGTCGATCATACGTTGGAGGCAAACAGCGCATCGATTCCATTTTATTAGTATCTTTACGGCTATTTGTTCCAATCATCTCACACATTATTTTTTCTTCTTTATCGTTCAACGCTAACATAGTTTAATATAAAAAATTAATCGGTAATAATGCTTATAATAATAATAATAGAATTCAATAAATCTAAAAAAAGTTATCTACAATGTAACTGAATATGAAAGCTAACGTAAGCTAATATGAATTGCGTAAGTTTTTTTTATATAATAAGCGTGTGAATGAATGCTCAGAAATGATTATCGCGTATTGTTCCACAACTATTTAATAAGGCATGTGTTATCGAATGTTTTGTCTAAAACTAATGCTAATTTATACGTTGAATTAGTATACAATATTCCGTAATCATCACATTTTTATGATATTACATATAATTCTACTCTAACATTGAATATTAAAACAATAAAACGCAGTGTGCGTACATTTTATATAAAGAATATAATAGAAATGAGTAATTATTAATCACATATACACTAAATTCACTGATTTGAAATCAATTTATAAATCCAAACTAGTCTTATATTATTTAGTTTAAACAAAACTCATCGAAATTTATTTTATATTATTTTATATCATTAAATAAATAAATTAAAATACTACTAATAATAATAATAAATATCATACTTTTAGAAAAACGTGAAAAGTTAAGAGTTATTCGAAATAATTAAATTCATGGCAAATGTTAATAATAAAATAATAAAACTTTCTTCACACAATTATTCAGTTATTTGATATGAATGATCGTTGAAAAAGAAATAAAAAACCGAAAACATTGTCATGAGAATGGAATTTAATAGAATTCAAAGTCAAAAAACTATGTTGTGAAATGAAAAGTTTTTGCTGATAAAATGAGATACAATTCTTGTTATATAAGCAAAACTAGAATGAAATAAACCACGCCTTATAGACTACAAATGCCAAAACTAATTTATTAGAACCCTAATACAGTATACACGCTCTATACATACTTTATTATTGTGCTGGACGTTCAACTTAACATTGCAACATCAAAACTGGTTATTTATAAAAAAAATATTGTTCAATAATATGGTTACCAAAATAATTTATACATATTTAGGGAAAATTGTTTTTAAAATATCTTAAAATTCAACTATAATTCCAATGTTTGAGATTCAGTCTAATAGATAACGGTAAGGCTCAGACTCGGAAAGCTCAGGCTAAGGCTTATTTATATTTAAAAGCTTTTTGAACAATGAAGGCATTTCTTCAGATGCTCACAGTAAAGAGCATAAGTCTTCCCATTTCTAAATAAAACCGTAAAATTATTGATATTAATTAAACAGTCGACTGTATTATATATTTAACACTATTATAATAAGCCAAGTTCGAAGCTGTAAGCTTAAGTTGCATAATTCATTAAATTCCAGTTAATAATTTACAAATTATTTCACAATTAATTTTTTATTTTTAACACCCTTTGTACTTGCGATTTATTTAATTTTTAATAAGTTCTTAATATTTAAATTTGTGGCTATTTTTTGTGCGTTTATTCGTTAAGTGCCGAACCGAATGACGAACCCTCACTACGGATAAGCAAGATATAGATTCAGTTTAAAATGTTTTTGTAATTCTGTTCGTTTCGAGAATTAAAATCTGAATCCTAGCTTTTGAGCATTAAAAGCCCGACCATTCCAATAATACTGTATTTAGTAGTAGAGGACTGGAATTTAAAGACATTATCCGAATTTAGGGTCCATGTCTACAAAATTGATATTTTTAAATTTCCAATTTTTAACCTTAATTTTCTAGACTTTAATTATACGATCATATTATCGATATTTTTTAAACAGAATATAGCTAAAATTTATACTTTATTTCAATAGTCAAATAAATTTTTAATAACTTTTACTGTCCTTTGACTGTTTTTACGCTAAAATAATAAACATATTAAATGTCATAAAAGCAAACTGTAATATACAGTATAATATAAAATACAAGTAAACTTGGAAATTTGTTTGCCAGATGTTTTTACTAGTTTTGAATATTTTATCAATTATGGCATTTATTCAACTAATAAAAAACATGTAACGCGCGAGAGCAGTACCACTGGCAATATAGCCTACAATTTAAGACCCAATATAATATAAAATAAGCTAAAATTATAATAATTCTAGTATAAAGTAATAAAACAACAATTTTTAGCAGAGCCGCATAAGTCTGAATGCAAAAGCGGACTTAAACTATAATATTTAATTGGATTTTAATAAAAGATAAATCTTGATTTTAACAAATTTTATAAATAAACTTATAAACTATTGATTTATCGACTAATAATGAGTGAGTTATCTATGAATGTGTAGTCTTGTAATAGATTAAAGTAATATTATAAATTGGTAAAAATAATTAGGAACTTACATGAAGCAGAATTTGAGGTTAGTTCGGTATTTAACTCCGTTTTCACGACAGTCTTAAAATTAACTGGTATTTTACTTTCGAACGACTGGCAATTTCCAATTTCACATTTTTTAGAATCAAATAAATTTTTTGGCTTCATTTGAGATTTTATATGACACATTTTTGCTTCATCTTGAGTATTGCTATGTTTGGCGTAATCCGCTTTGATCGGTGAACTATTTTTCGATACTGGTCTTGGAATAAGACTAGATTTTTTTTCAGTGCTTGGTATCGATGAACAAAGCGAATGCAAATTTCCATAAGATTTTGATTTCCTTGGTATTATCGATGGCAATGGCTTTGGAATCAAAGAAATAGAAGGCACATGTTTGCTATCTTTAGTAAAATTGTTGCCCATTTTAGCTGTTTCTAAATTACTGCACATTTCAGCATTATTTTCATTTGGGGAATTTAATGATTCGAAAATTTTATCCTCTTTTATTTTGTCGCTGCAATCTATCATTTCCAAAATATTTTTTGATTGCTTTTCGCTTACCATTTCAATTAATTCTTCATTTTTATTCATATCATCACAAATATTTTCATTTATGCAATAATCATTAATTTCATTTTTATTGCTCTCATTTATTTCGGTTTTAATTATAATTAAATTATCATTTTTATTGATGGTTTCTTCGTAATCATCCATTTCTTTTTCATATTTATCATCATCACTATTTTCAAATAAGTTCAATATGTCATCATATTTATTATCGTTAGAAATCCTAATATTTAGTTCTGTTGGTGATAATTGGAAATGTTCGTTATAATTGCTATTATTAGAACATGTCTGAGAAAATGCATTTCCATCTAAAATGTTGATGACAGCATTGCTCGATTCAATCGCATCTTGTTGTCGCTCAAATAACTGTGACTCATTAAAATTCGGTGGCTTCACGTTTTCAACTAAAAAATCTTTGGAAACATCAAAAACATTAATCTTCTGATTGCAAAATTCTTTAGGGGGAACTATAATACGAATATCATTTAGGTTTTCACTGCCAAAATTGGAATTAGTATTTAATTGTTTATTAGCGCAAAAGTGATGAGAGTCCACATATTTATCAATATTAATATCATAAATATCTGATTCAGAAATTTTGCATAAATTGTCGTCTTCAATGAAAGTGGCATTAGCTTTATTAACAAACACGTGCAACGTTTCTTTATGATCCAATTCTCTCTCTAAATGCTCAAATGGGGACAATACTCTTCCAATATCGACCGCACTTTTTCTCGGAATACTATCTGAAAAACTAGAATTAGCTGTACTTGCTCTCGAAAAGCGTTCGATAATTGTCGACACACTGGATCCAGTATCGTCTGATTCCGATTCAATGTGCTAAAAAATCAATATTTTATTTATCAATAAAATTACTTATTTTCTACTAACCATTATATCTTCATCAGCCAGAAGATCGGTGTAAACACTTGGTTCGGAAGGCATAATAGTTTCATTGTTTTGATGTTTTTCTACAATTATTTCCTCAACATTTATCAAATCCGGTGCAACGCTTACAACATTATCAACATTATTAACAAATGCCATGTTTTCCAAATAATCAACATTTGAAATTGCTTTCGAATCAATGAATACAATTTGCTCATCTAATTTCGATTCTTTTTCAACTGGCGGTTTGGGTGGCGGAACCTTTGGCCTTCTCGGAGGCAAAGGAGGAGGTTGTGAACACTTTTTCCGAAATGGCTTTACTATATTATCAGTTTCGTTATCCTGAAAAAATTGAGAATTATATTGGTTTAGGCATTTTGACGACAAAATAGTAGTTTCTTTCCGTGGCGGTACTGGTGGAGGAATTTTTTTAGTCAAAGAGTTCTGATTTGAATGGGAAATGCAATTGTTAACAGTTTCGGTTTCGTCAACCAATGGTTTATCTTTAAATACATTAGAGTTGCCATTAATATGTAAATTTCGTTTCACAACAATTTTGATGCAAACGGGTGCGTCTTTTAATAAAGTAATGCATTGCAATCGAGTTAGTGTTTGGGTTAGTCTTGAATCGATTTCAATAATCTCGTCTCCTTCGCTCAGAAATCCCAATAGTTGTCCGTACGCTTTCGACGCTGGACTATCGATATTAATGCTTTGAATGAATACTTTATTAATATTTTCGTTAGCATTAGTTCCGCCATCAAACTTCAAACCCATTCCCAATTTCTCGCCCGGAAGACGATATATGTTAATCTCTTCGATGGATGTGTTGCCATCACTGGAATTGTCGATATGCAATATATTTTGGTCGTTATCCATATCTCCCACTTGCACTACTGTAACGAAATCATCCAAACCATGGCTAGTTTTATGCTCATTTTCTTCTACTTTAACAACAGTTACGTGATTTATGTTATTATAGTGATTATTAGGATAAACTTTAGTATTCGATATGTTTGACATTATCACATATTTAGAAGTTTTTCATCAGTTTTTTTGCGCAATTCGGGAGTGACTGCAATGCAATTATAAAATAAATACGATAGCAATGCTATTATTTTTAACATACAATTAATTTCGTTAACTAAAAAGTTTTCCTCAAATTACTAATACAAATGAGGTTTTAGTGGCATAATAAGTATGCATCATTTATAATAAACTCATGCCACTACCACTACCTCTACCACTACTACTACAGTGGAATAATAATATTTGGAAAATAAACTTTAAACTTATTTATTAATAACAGCGTTATTACCCGAATACGAGAAGATTGACACGAATGTGGAGGCGTTTAAGTGATTCGAAACAATCCAACAAATAATAATAACATTTATAAAAATAAGTGGTTGTTTTTACGATATATTTAATAACAATATGGTTATCCGAAGTGTTGGTGCAATGATTGTAATTGTTTGTTCACAATAGTTTCGTGCATTTGGACCAATTTGCGATCACAAGTGCCACAATTGCCACAATTTGCCACATCGTCAATAAAAGCGGTGAAACAAGTAGTGAATAAACATTGGGTCAAATTTTTGAGCATCAATAGCTGCATCAAATCCACTGCGAACTATAAACGGAACTCAAAATAATGCCATGCAGTCAAGTGAACTCCACAATGGATCATAAGCTTATACCATACTGTAACTGTGTATGTGTTTGTCTATGTGTATGTGTTTCACTCAATTAATATATGTTTATATGTTTACGACTTACGTTAGATAACTTATATTCCCAAACTTTTATAACCTTTAATCTAAATTCTAAAATAAAATGTTGTGGTCACACAATTTCATGCTTAAATAAGTTATTTCATGTTAATCAAAACTAATATTACTCTTTTTTATTTAATAACTCAAGTTAAAAAGTATAATATGGCACATCAAATGCCTAATTGTCCAATGTATAGGTCTGTAATGTAATATAAAGTTTAAATATGTTTGGTAATTTTTTTATACTTTATACTAAATTATAATTGCCAAAAAATAATGAACATGTTATGAAATTTACAATGAATAAGTCAATCTCAGTTTTTATTTGAATTTGCTATTTCTATTGTTTGTCTGCATTTTGAAGAACATTGTGCTTATGTGTAGGTGTAATTGACACCTACTTTTTTGGGGCTCAAAACTAAAGGTTTTATTATGTAATCTTATATACTGTAGTGAAGTGAATGGTATTCACTTCAATTGAAGGTCAATGACAGCTATTACTGTCTATTACGTAACACTATTTTGAAATATGAAACTTTGTTATGAAATATAAAAATGTTTATTTTGATTCCACGTGAATTT
>JAQIXJ010001031.1:0-24314 GCA_034700185.1 Phthiracarus laevigatus | reverse complement strand
ACTTGAAAATGCACTTAAAATATATGAAAAATGCGTTTAAATATGCATAAATTATCACAGATTATAATAGTCTAGAAGCGGTTAATATCATAATTTTTTCAAAATCTGAGGAGTGAAGGTAAATTTATCGGATTTAATAGATAATTCTTGGCCTTTGTCTAAGTTTTTTCAGAAAATTTTTCTTGTTAAACTAAATTCCCGAGAAAGCCTAAATACGCCCCTATCAAATTTATTGAAATTGAGCTACAATTTGTTGATTTTTTTGACCAAACATTAAGTGCTTAGAAAAACTCATCGGTTTTGATATTTAAATTTTTTCATTCTTATCCTTGAACTTCAAAAATACCTAACTTGAGGACCAATTTTTAACGAAAACTCAAAATATGCATAATTGCATTAGAATATGCACATTTGTCTGAAATATGCATTTTATGCACTAACTATTATGTATTAAATTAATTGATTTGATGCCTAATGAACTTTTATTTAATTAAAACCACAAATATACCACTCAGTCAGGATATGCGAATGCATAAAAATAGAGACCCTAGTAATTAGCAATGAAATAATTCATACAAGTATTTCAAGAAATTCAAGTTTATTTATAAAAATAAATTGGTTAATGGCTTGCTTATAATCAAATATAAAAAATATACTCATTAATATTATAATTTTAAATGTAGTATAAATTGCACATAATTTTCAACAGACTCTATAATAATCTAAACATTGTATGTTATAAAAGTTGTAAATTTTATCAATAAAATAAACATTATATCGAGAGTAAACGCTAAACTTTGAAAGTGGATTTTTAAGTTAAGATATAAAACATTAATCGAAATAAATGTCCTTCAAACTGGAAAGTTTTCGCATGGCTTTAATGGTCATAAAATCAGATCTGATTTGAAACAAACGCTTTTACTGTAACTTTTGTCTTATCAACTGTTCAAGAGTGACGGCATCGGCAGCAAACTTTCGTATTCCCTCACTCAGCTTATCATTGGCCATCTCATCTTCATTCAATTCCCATCTGAACTGTTTCTCGTCATAATGTCGTCGTTCCAAGTCAGCCGAGTTTTCCAACGATTTCGCGTTTTCCACGCTCAACACGCGATTCAAAGTATAATTTTTCTCATTTTCCAACTCAGCCAACAAACCTGGGGATATAGTCAACAGATCACATCCCGCCAATCCCTTTATTTGACTAATATTGCGGAAGGAAGCGCCCATTACCACCGTTTTGTAGTCATATTTTTTATAATAATTGTAGATTCGAGTAACGCTTTGTACGCCTGGATCGTCAGCGAGATTTTCGTACACCTTTTTGCCGGTAGCCTTCACGTACCAGTCGTATATGCGGCCCACAAACGGCGATATCAGCGTAACGCCTGCATCGGCGCACACCACCGCTTGAGCGAAGTTAAATAATAGCGTCATATTGCAGTGAATGCCGTCCTTCTTTTCCAGCTCTTCAGCCGCTTTAATCCCTTCCCATGTGGACGCAAGTTTAATGAGAATCCGTTCTTTAGCGATACCTTCGCTTTCATACAGTTTTATCAATTGTCTGGCTTTAGCCAAAGACGCCTCGCGATCGAAACTCAGTCTGGCGTCCACTTCGGTAGAAACGCGTCCCGGAATTATCTTCAATATCTCGATGCCAAACAACACAAATAGATAGTCCATCGTCTTCTCCAGAGATCCGCCATTAGATTTTCCATACTTAACCGCTTTGTCGATCAATGACTGATACTGAGGCAGTTTCGATGCTAATAATATTAGCGATGGATTGGTTGTGGCATCGGTTGGTCGATACGACTTCATTGCCTCGAAATCGCCAGTGTCTGCAACCACTACTGTCATTGAGCGTAATTGTTCCAGAGTTGAAGCCATTTTGTCACGATTTTAAATATTCCGTTTTTTTCTGCCGAAGTTTATATATTTTTTTAAGCAAAAATTTGCACGTAGTTTTGACGAAGTATTGCAAAATAATAATTAAAAATTATAAAATGAAAACTAAAATATAATATTATTAGGGATTTTTAAACGTAAATAACAGGAAACAGCGAATTATGAATGCATATGAGGAAAACTGGTAGTGCTATGTCCTCTATATTGATGTTTGAAATGCGCTGAACGCCACTAATTATTGTGTAACGTTTACGTTGTTGTGCGGCGGCAGTAGAGGTAGTGGTGCTCTACACTACGTATAGTTGTAGTAGAGCTACAAAACTTGCGAACTATAATGGCACTATTATTTGGTGGCATTGCTATACATATTGATGACACCATATTCAAGGGCAGACATAGACACGCACACACACCCCAATCAATCACATACTCATCATTCGTAGTTTATATCCTAATTATTACATTAAAAGTTTTTTGTAAGTTGAAAACTTAGTGCAAGTTTCGAAACAATGTAATCATTAAGCCAAAAAAATGTTCACAAAAATCACATTTTCTGTCTGTTTCGGTCAACTTTTCGGTCGCCATTTATTTATGTATTTTAATTATGAAATATGATTTATAACTTATTATATTAAATATTTTCATGTTTTGATGAGTAAAATTGAGTCTAATTTTCACGTAAAACATTTTCTTTTAAAAATTTCTCCGTTAATTATAAACCAAGTTTTTTCTTTGATGGCTAAATATAATTTTTTTTCATAATTCAAGAAAAAAAGTCAACTCTTCAAATTTTAATAGAAATAAAAGTTATATGCAGCCTAACTTACTTTAGGCACAGCACAGCCTATGCTTTTTTGTAGGCTTAGGCTCCAGTCTATAGCTTAAGCCTAAAATGTTCAATTAATTTTAAATCGCAATCATTCTCACAAGTCTAAAGTTTGCATCATAAGTAAAATATTCTCATATTGAATTATGAATAAACAAAGGAGGATCTGTTGATTTGACTGCAATAAATATACCAGAAGAAGAAGTTCATGTTGCTAAAAGACCTTATGAATTTGTTAAAGTTAGTATAAATGTTCTTCCTCTTGAAGGGTTTCATATAGGTTTGTATGTTTTTATAACATTCAGCGCTGGATTTATAACATTTTTGTTTATTTGTATATAAAGGTTAAACTCGCTCAAATTTGAATCGTGTAGTTCCAAAAATCCGAGATAAAGTATACGCATATCATCCAATATGTGGAAAAATACAAGAATTCAACAGTTTTTTACGTCCTTATCCTGGTCAGAATCCCGATATGGATTCCCGCTGGACTTGAAAAGTTTGTTTTAAGTTTTTACAAAAATGTTTGGAAACTCTAAATTAGAGTTAGAGATATTTATATTAAAATTTTTTTGATTCATAATTATTAAATTATGTTAAGTTTGAAAACAAACTTTTTGTGATACGTTTCTGGAGAACTGCTGTTCTCCTCTCTTCAGTCACGATATAAACTGATCTGTTTTTGAGTTAACTTCAAAAAGAAGTTAAACTTATTTACGTAAAACTTACAAAATGCCAGATATTTGATACTAATGTGAAACCGTTAGTCCGAGTGAAAAGCCATAAATTAAAGTTGTAACAAACTATATTTGTCTTTATATATGTGTTAACTCCAAAAAGTTTTGTTTTAAGTTGTTTTTAGAAATGGTCCAAAGTTTCCCATGCTAACATACAGCCAAATTTTTAAACTATGCTTTAACCAGTGCTGTATTTTGTTAATTATTAACTATTTTTTTATTAATTGGAGCCCAGAACTTTGTTCAATCAAATGAAAGACTAAAATTGGATATGGAACAGAAAGACCGGAAAAAGAATGACTATGATTGGATTGTTGAAGATTATGATACGAGGTTCCGTTCAGGATAAGAGATTATTAACAATAATGCTAACCTTTGATATTCTAGATTTTCTTTATATTATATTATAAAAAAATTTTAAAAACTGGATGAGGAATTATACAAATTTATTATTTTACGATGTTTTTAATACATATATACATATTATGTATTATATATATGACATTGATATAAAAATTATGAAGTTATTTTAAATTTTTAAGTTAATCAATATAAAAGATTTAGTTATTAAATGAGCGTACATACTTTTTCTGTGCTGGATATAATTACAAAATGTGTTAATATAAAGTTTATTAAATTTTGAAAAATTCAACTTATTTTTAATAAGATAAATTTTTTGAATGATAATGTCGTTACTCTACTAGTGTTTTTATTTTTTAATTTAAATTGTAACTTATATATTCCGGTTATTTAACTAAAATATTCATAACTCATATTTAGTTTTAAACTTAAATTACATGCGCTTGGTTTACAATATCAAACACAAACAACACCACCGCTCACTCAAAACACAACGGCACAACTCTGTGACAGCTTCACTGGAAGTGATGATCTGATACGAATCGAAAATTAGCTCACCATTTTGAAATCACAACTCTAGACTGGACAGACAAAGAAAGAATCTCAGCTGTGTGTCGACATCTCGCTGTAGAAGCAATGCGATGGACATTCATGGGACAATCACACGTTTTTGTTGCTCCACGTAATTCATTAGATGAAGCGATCAAAAGAAATCAGCGTTCGGGTAAGACTTCGAGTTGTAATTTAATGTAAAGCGACGACTCATTCAACACGCAAGTGACGGCTATGCGAATCAAGTGGCATTCCTATTTCATGGATTTCAAGACGTGAGTACACGAGATCTCTTTCGCCCGAAATTACCAAAAGTCCCGAACAATAGTAGGAGATTGCACTGCACCTTGAAATCCCAAACTCTTGTGCCTGCAAATAAAACCCACTATGAAGACAGTCACAGATAAAACAAAGAAGTTGGATCGAAACAAAATGAGGCCGCCAATTAATTATTCAAAGCCACCCACCACTCCTTGTCAAGTGTTCAAAGAATTCCACGACAACAAACTACACTGGAAAAAGATTGTTCTCTACTCAAAGTTCATACGCCAGCACTAGTCAAGCGCAAGCGGTCGCAATTGGCAAAAGCCATCAGCTTAAACTCATGAAATGCAAACTGATTTCATTGCACTTGGTGCTCTTCTCAATTGGCATCCACTCAGATCATTTCTATATTCTGGCTCAACAATCAAAGCAATGCAAAAAGAGAACCGCTGATCGTCTAAAACTTCGTTAGTACGCGATATCATTAATTACACTGACGCACATCGCTGGTTCCACCGAAACAATTGAATCGATCGACGTAAACATTGAAATTTCTGGACAAACATTACACACATCTGTTAACGTCCTCAAAGACCTGATGCTCAACATGCTTTCGGTTTGCCCTGCCAACACAACAGATTTGGGGCGTTTCATTGGATTTCAACACAATCAGAATCAAAGAATTCACAACCCCTGTGAACATACGACCATTCCGGATGACTGCTTAACAGGGAAAGCAATTGCATCGCCAAGCTGATCCGCTTTTCACAGCTGGTGCCAATCGTGAATCTCGCTCTCAATTGGCGTTTCCAATGTTACTGCTTCCTAAAAGCGATGGAACATTCAATCCATCATCGACTACAGGGAACTCAACAAACTCAATAATCCTGAAAGGTATCCGCTACCAAGAATTAAGGTACTCATCGATCACTTCAAAGCATCAGATGTTTCCACAAAAATGGATGTAACGTTGAGTTTCATTCAAGAACCTCTCCATCCGGATTCTATCGAATTCACCGAATTCGTGGTACACAACGAGCACTAATAATTTCTCATCGAACCAATGGGCGAGAAAACAGATCGTATTTTCCAACGAGAAATCCGTCGCTTTCTGGAAACATTCTTTGAGGAAAAACTAGTTCAATTCGTGGAAAACATGCTACTCCACACAGTAACACTCGAGTAACACATCGATCTTTTGAGAAGAGTTCTCAACAAACTTTCCGAAAAAGAAATGAAACTGAGATGCGAATTCTTCCAGTCTGAAGTTCCATTTCTTAGGAATGTCATTTCAAAAGGATTAGTCAAACATTAAGTGAACAAAACAGGAGCAATCAAAGAGTTTCCAATTCTGATATCAGTTAAAGACATCAAATCATTTGTGGGTTTGGCAAACTTTTTCAGAAACTTCGTACCGAATTTCAGCTCACTCTCTTATTGTCTCACTCATCTCACTAAACTCAATGTTCCTTTCCTTTGAAGCTCTGAACAACAACAAGCATTCGACAAATTCAAACAAATGTTAACTCAACCACCATTTTTTACCATCTGCGATTCGTCACTTCCAATTATTCTCACCACAGACGCTTGCGGTTCAGGTTTGGGAACAGTTCTCACACAGAAGCGTGAAAATGGAGAGCAACATTCATTGCCTACTGGTCATGAAGACTCAACGAACATTAGGCGCGCACTCAGCACCTAATTGGGATTGCTTGGACAGCCTTTGAACATTTCCGGCCATATCTCGAGGCGCCTCGTTCGAAGTTAACATCAAGACTCTGAACACCAGATTGTTTCGATGGTCGGTAAGACTAAATTGTTTAGATTTCAAAATCACCAACAGACCTAGAAATTCAAACAAGGTTGCGGACGCACTCTCAACACGCCGTACTCCATTTCAATACACCTGAGTTCCTAACCAAATTGTTGACTGCCTTTGGTCTGAGCAATCCATCAATCATCCACGGCCTTACCTGGGTCAGATGTCGTAGCAAGGACAAGCTTTTGGTCCCACCATCTGAAATCGTAAACAACATTCGACAAATCCACAACGACATTGGTGAAATCGAGAAGACATATGGAGCGATTTATGCACACCTTCGGTTTCCAGATATCGATCGACAAATCACAACAGATATCAACGACATGTTAAGTCGTTAAGCAACAGAGCATCTCACTCGAACGACCGTTCCATTCAATACCAAGACCTGACAAATCGCGTGAAATCTGGGCAGCATATTGTATTGTTATGGGATCAGCAGGAAGTAAAGGTTCAGTGGATCCCTATGCAGTCACACACACTACTGATCAATTCGAAACAGAATTTGGTGACTCGAATTCAATGAACAGCATTTTCTCCAATGACATCAATGACTCGCAACAGTTAAAAGAATTCTTAAGGCCAATCTTTCAAACTGGTTTTGTTTCAAGTTTTCTTTCAATGCAAAAACAAGTTTAGTTTGTTCACTTCATTCAAGTGCTACATCATTAAACAAAATATAATGCAAAATTCCAAGAAAGTTAACAGAAGATTTGGTTTATCGACAGGAGTGTTTCCAGAGAGTTCCCGCGTACCTCGAAGCGCATGAACAAGTGGACCGAGGAGTGCACCTCAAGGACAAAAACTCAAAACTCAACCGTGGAATCGACTGACTATCGACTAAAGGAACAGCAAAGCAAGAGCTGACAAACACAGAATTTCACAATACGTGAGGGTAATTGCGCTCAAGTGAACGAAGAAGAATTGTTAACAGATCGACAGGAACGCGATTACCAGCAGTTCCGGCCAAATCTGGAGAGCTACAACAAGCTAATACAGCAACAACTAGTGATGGCCTTTTCTGGTGGGGGAAACTGCTCTCCCAAGTGACGCCTCCTCCATCACTCTACGTGACCCCTTCTTTTGGTCAGTATAAAAGTACCCGCACTTTCCTTCACTCTTTCTCTCGCTTCCGATTTTCAAAACATTTCAAATCAAAATTAAATTCAGAACCGTTTTGAGACTCTTTACAGATGAGTTTCCGTTGTCTAAATTTTAGTTTTTAATTAAATAAAAGTTTTTGTTCTCATTTGAAGTCAGTGTCCATTCATTCACTCAATCATTCATTATTTGTGACATCAAAGGTCACAAATGTGTACGTCCGAATGGTCAAACTTAAATATATATATCATCGTTAGTAAAGTAAGATCATTAAATAATTATTCATCATTTTTATTATAAAAATGGTATCACTAACTCATAAAAAATGAATCTCTCACTCATCATTTTTGATCTAATTTTGGCAAATTTTCACCCTTTTTTATTTATTTTGAAATAATATTGGCCATTTTTACATTGAAAATTTCTTTTTCATTTAAGGAATTGGACCTATTCTTTTATTAATAAAAAATCAAAATCCAGTTATCTAATACATTTAATTTCGTAAGGCTGTTTTTTTGCCCTTATTTTCTGACCAAACGATGAGATACAATTACACCATAAGCAGAAAAATTATAGCCATTCTACTGAGGGACTCCGCAAAAATAAATAAATTTTAAATTATTTAGTTTAAGGGAGGCTTAGGTGGGTTGAAAATACGGAAAGTACAACTCCATACTAGCCTTTGTGGAATGTTGCGCAAAATATTGGTGCGCTTGCTCTTCACATAAGCTTTTATCCTAATAATGTTTTGCATGCTTTTAAAGCCCTCTTGTTAATATAAAAGCGTACAAGCAGACGGACAAACCCAAATCCATATATAAGATATAAATAATTTATTTCGTAAACTATCCTAAATTAAATTTTTATAATGAAACGTTTGGATTCATTGAAGCTAATAATTAGAATTTACTCTAACACTAATTTAACATTTTAAAATCTTGGTAAAACTTTAAAAATTTTGTGAGTTTGAATTGCATTATAACTGGAGTAAAATGAATTTAGTGAATTCTCATGTTACCCTTCCATTATCTAATATAAAATGTTTCATTTAGTATTTATAAACTACATTACATTACGCAAAAGATGTTACCATTTTATTTTTATAAAATCTAAAAAATTATCTCACTATTATATATTGTATCTGTTTTATAATTTGTGTCTTTCGGTATCATTTAAATGAACAGTTTTAAAACGTTTTAAAAAATCATGAACACTTTTTAGATATAGGTTTAAATCGATTTTATACCCACGCAATGATAGTTTAAACTGATAACAATTTTGAGTGTCTAAACCCAAACATAAATCACAATCAAAGTAATTATTTCTACCATAATAACGCTAATAGTAATATTAAGGTTAAAAATGACAGCATTTTAAATTTAGAAAAATTACCGAAATGTGAAAATTGGATTTTAAATTTAGGCTAATAAACGATAAAATCCTTAAAATTACTATTTTTTTTCTTGAAAACATTGTAAATATTTATGAGTATAGAAAAATATAAAAAAGCAATCAAAAAAATAATAAATGATCGAAAATTTTTTATAAATAAAATCTCTAACGGAACCAAAAATTTAAATTTTCAAAAATGTGTGCACAACTTCACTGCATTTATGATTAAGTAAATCCAAAAAAAGAAGATTTAATTTAGTTGTCAATTAGATTTATAGGGAAAATAACCAATAAAGTAAAAGCTGTCAATGCATTAATTTAATTTACACTTTAATCAAAACTATTTATGGCAACAATTCATTCCGAATCTTATTTCTTCTTCAAAGAGAATATAATACGGATTTTATTATACTTTCAAATTAAATTATTGAATTTGAAATGTTGTGATAAAAGAGTGGCATTAAAGATATACTAAATATATACTGTATATTCACATGAGTTGTTTGTGACCCTTTTTTATTTAATGTCAAAACTGGTTATGAATGATATTCCAAAAATCAAAGTATACTGTATGTGCGCTCATTGAATGTCATCAAATATTGAAACAATTCATTTAAGTGAACGGTCGTTATCCAAAAAGTTATTTATACGTAAAAATTGATTTGTCTTATAAATTATTTTTATACGCCTATAAATCAAGAAATTTTCCGCTGATTTCAAAAATCAATTTAAAATTTCAAAGTTTCGAGTTCGCATAGCTTAACAAACGCATATCGTTCTAGGATTTGTATCATGAACTTGCAATTTAAAACGAAGTTTTCGTTTACTGAAGATTATCATAAGCAACGCATAAAGGGATAAATTATTGGGTTAAGTCGAGTTGTGCTGAAAGCTTAAGGTGTGCTCAATGACATAAATACTAGGCATCAGACAATTCTTATTTTTGGCATCCAATTAAGTTTGCATTCGCAACGGTTTTTTTTATATCTAACAACACTGTATTCATTTTTCCTATTTATTCCGAAAAAAAATTAATTATTTGTCACTAATTGTTAGTTAATTAAGCATACACTTGAGTCTATTGAAATTAATTATTAATAAATTAACGATAGAATGACTCGAAACATTAAAGTATTTAAATATAAAGATCAGATAAAAAGTGTTTCTTGGTTTTTCTATATTCTGATTAATACTGTAAGTAATAAATCAGTGAATTAACTTTTTTCTTTTCGCCCAAAAGCAGATTAATCATTAATATAATTTTGCAATTCAAACTAAATTTTTATTCATCGCACAAAACAAAGTTTGTAACACTTTTTGGAAGAGTTTAAAAAGTATTCGAACATTTTTTTTTGTTTTTTATGCAGAAGTAAGTGGCAAACTGTGGTTAATATTAACTCTATATAATTCGAAGCGAAATTAAGTTTTAGTTCCAAATAAAATTAAGGTTAAGTTGTAAAAGTAAAAATAATTAGGCTGTTGAAAACATTTAATTGACTATAATTAAATTAAGGTTTTATAAAAATGCCATAATCTATTTGATACATAAGTATGATATATATTTAATACAAAAGTAAACTTTAATCTACTGTAACTGTGAGCTCATTCTATGTGTTTGTTTTTTTTGTGTTGTTGTCATTAACGGTTTAGAGTTTTCTAGAGAACCATCAAATCAAAAACCAATTAAGTTAATACTCTTATCATTAGCATCTTTACTCTTCTTATTCTCCTCACTTTTTTCTCAACTTTGTGATTCTTTTAAATTAAATTTTTAAATGCTTTATCATTATCTTTTTCTATCAATCATTGCGAAATCAACTTAAAAAATATTTGCTGTACGAATAACTTGCTTAAAAATTTATATCCCGCATAATTAATTAATAATGATTCCCAAAATCACGACTTACTCTTAAAGAATGCAAAAAATAGCAGATAAATTGCTAGATAGACATTGTGAAAACAATCGATCGAAGAAAAAAACTATTTACTTGTATAGTTCAAATATTTTACAATTGTTAACGCATTAATAAATTGTGTGCTTGTTTTTTAAAACTATTTATCTTTTACTTGATTGTGTGCTTATAAATTATCTACAAATGTATTTATAAAATAATCTTTTAATTCAATTAAAAACTAATCCCCTTCATAATCATTATGTTATTTATTACGATAGAGCTTATACAGTAAGATGTTATTTTAACTAGAAGTTAGGTTAACAAATATCTGATACTAAACGTTTAAGTTTTAGTGAAAGAGGTGATTTTAATTTTAAATATTTCATTAACTGAATAATCAAGCTATTATTTACTTTTAGTTTGTGATAATCAAGATAAAAATAGAGCAAAAAAATTTGTAAAACTATATTTATGGTTTTAACTCACTGTTCCAAATGTTTATAAATAGAATGTTAAGATTATGATAATGGGAAATTAATATACAATTTTTTTATATAAAAAGGTTAAACGTGATTATTATTTGAAAATTGTTTTACATGAATAGCATTTTTAATGTGATTCTAAAAATGAATAGTCGGAACAGTTTATCTAAAAGACTTTAATGCATACCCGAACCGATTTATTATAATCAAATATTAATCTCCATCCACTTTGCAATTATGAAACGATTCAGCCTAAGAATTATTTATTTATTTTTATTTTTTTAAATATTTAATAATTTATATTAACCCCATTCACTGGACATAAACAGAAGTTTTGATATTGTCTATAAGCTTCAAACATATAGTAGTGCATTGTACAGTACTTTGTAAATGCACTTTTTATCATAACTAAATTGGTCACAGATAGCCATTGAAGTTAATTTATAGTGAAATCACCCCATCCGTTACCGTTAGAAATGCCATCGAAGCTAACAGTATTTTTCGGAGAAAATTGTGATTGCATTTAATAATTGTCTAAAATTGCCTTCCAGTTTTAAGAATCCCTTGAATTTCAATTGATAAGCTTACTTTATGTTACCACTGCTGAATTAGATAAAGAAATAAGCCTAATGGGTAGATAATTTCTAGATATTTTCAGCCATTTAATTCAAAATATAATTGCGGTGAAATGAAATAATAAATTTACCAAATTTATATATTTAACCTACAATTTTAAAGCTTTTAACTTCCGAACTAAATTTAGATCAAATTACTTTTTTATGTGCACATTCTTCGCGTAAAAATCCTCTTTAAACGCGATAAATAAAAAATATTAAATGTATGATTAAAATAAATTATAGTGTTTACAACTTAAAATAACGTATTGCGGGAATTAGCTGTTGCATAATTTTTTTGCTTGAAAAATACCTCCGCATATCATCCTGTAATAGCAGGTTTCAAAAAACTTTTTATTTACGACTGGATATTTAGTTTAAAGTTTTTCCCAAAAATTTGTCTAAATTTTTTTGTTTACTGCCGTATAGTTTAATATAGTCACAGTTTTTAGGTTAAATACGCGCAAAATCTGTGATAAATAAAAAGATAAGCGTCACGTAAACTTGACATTAGATTAGAAGTCCATCCGTTGATAAAAAAATGACTACATTTATACCATGAGTTAAAAAAAGCAACAACAAATTAGAAGTTTTTACGACCGCAAAAGCAAAATAAAATCCGCAGACATAAAATGTAATACAATGTTTAAATAATAGTTTACAAACTTGTAGTAAGCTTAACAATGAATTAGAAGAAAAATAGTTGTATAGACTGACTTTCTCTATGCTTAAAACAGCTTCATATAACATTTTAATGGTGGGTCACGGAGTGCATCAAAAGCTATGAAATAAGAAAATTATATAATTCCCTATTTTCTTTCTTTTCTTTTCATAGTCCGTTCAATTGCGTTTCGAGTCCCAGTTTTCCCGAAAAAGTTCCCTACTTAGTAGTAGTAAACAACTTTATTACACGAAATTATAGAATACGTGAATTTTATAATAACTACAAATTACGGACACGACTGCTCTTCTAAAAAAACGTGTTGTTCGCGTATAGGAAAATTGAAAACAATAACCCCTTGTGTCACATCAATTCAAAATTAAATAGGACTCGCATTGGGAAAACGTAATGCGGAATCTGGTTTAAAAGTTTTTAAGATCCACTTCACCGAAAGATAATTATGCACTCACTCCGCTCTCGCAAGTAAACTCGTACTCACTTTTTTTCTTTCTCTCTAAAGTTCTCATAATTTTCTAACGATTTTCTTCTTCGTTTTTTTTTCTGATTACAATGCATTAACATTTTGCGAATAAGAAAAATTTTAAATCCCCGTACACACAGTTGTATGCCGCGATTTCTCTTTGCCTCATAATTTGTTTGTCAATTTATATTTCGCTAAAATGACACTACAAATGAGACCCGTAAATAGAGTGGCATGCAATTTAATTTGAATAATTACACTTCCGCTTTACTTTTGTTTTTGTTTTTTTTTTCGCTAACATCAAGAATTTTGTTTGCGTGCAGAAATGAAATCATCTTTTCCATCGTTTTTTTGGGGAACTTTTTTCAAACAGAACATTGTTTTTGCGTAAACAATGCGACAATAATTCCCGATATAAAAACTGTTTTCAATGTAAGGAAGATTACTTTCAAAATCACCAGTTATAGGGAGAAAAAATCAGGAAAATATTTTTACATAAAGTTAGAAACAAAAAAAGTGAGATTTAATACCCGTTTGAAGCGTAAAAACTTCGATGCAGGTTACAGATGAAAAAAAACCGAATGAAAAAAAATCTAAATGATCCGATCGTTTCTGACATTAATATGCGGCGTAAAAATCGTTTTTTTATTTTTAGCCCATAAAAAAGTATATAAATATGTCGTTAATTAAACTATGAATACATCGGCGATATTAATGATAAGCACTTTTCGTTTGCGAAAAAAATCACGTCTCAGACATACCAACTGAAAGGTAATTGATTGATTCCCAGCACAAAAAAGTTATGTTTTTTTTGCGAATACGCATTCTTATCAAAATGTTTCCCGAAAGTATTAAACAAAACAAAAAATCCAAACAAAAACATCTTTAGTCCCCAATACAATGGTAGTCTTTATATTTTTGTTTCTGCTGCGGGTTGAAAAGAGTTATGTTTGAATTGCGTAAGCATAATATGCCGACAAAACAAAAAATAAACATTCATTTCATGTTATGACAACGATTTACTATTATTTTGCTTAATTCGCGAATAAGTTTTCCATATCATTGGCCCATTATATATAAATAAAATGTGTTTAGTGGTAAGACAGGTACAGATGCATAACGAGTGATAAAGCCATATTAAGTTTTTAGCGATAACTTGTTACTACTTATGTCCATAAGGAAATGTACTAAATTTGTACACTTCTTCGAGAGAGGCATGAGAAGACAAGGTCGCATATGTTTACTACACGCACACAATGTGTTACGTGCCTGACACCGAACACCAATACGACCAAACAAGCGAAGACCAGTTGCGCAACTTGTTAGACTAGTACCGAATCAAAACGAGAACTAGAATCGTTTTTTTTCGCTCGTAAAGGGGAGGTTAGAGAAGGGGATGTGATCTGTTCGCTCTCCGTTGCAATGCTTGCATTTACATTCCTCGATGTAACCACAACGCAGCGCAATCGCATATTCGTGTACTGTATATAATGTGTTAGTGAGCGCTATTCTGCTTAATTCAATTATTGGCACAATATTTATTGGCAAAAGTTGATGCTATTAATTGTAACAAGTTTTACGTTCTGTTTAGCGGATGCGATAAAACATTTTTGTTTTTGTTTTTTTTATTTAACTGAAAACTATGATATTTACATTTTTAGTTTAGTCGACTATAGGTATGTTTTAGTAAAAAATTATTTTTAAAACTTAAGATTTATCAACGCGATAAATACGCATGTTATTATTTTTAACGCGAGTAGTGAGCTATAAATTAAAATCATACGTTACTTAAAATACAACTCAGTCGTGGGTTTCTTTTCCAAAAATTTTATTTACATTTTATCTCTTAAAAGACGCATTAAGTAAGAGATTTAGTTGTTTTTTTGGGTGCGATGTGTATTGAAGTGATGCGAAATTCAAAACCAGCGTATCATCATTAATATTAAAATGGGATTATCCGGTTAAACATGGGTGACTCCGAATTGGTTCATTCCCAAGAATTTTGTGTAATCGCCAACCACCTGAAAATATTATATAAAATGATCACATCGGACGCCAATGATATTGGTATTGCGCTTATATTCATCGCGTGTATTATAGCAATATTCGGCGCAATCGGAATTATTTACCACTGCTATATGTGGACCAGGTTTGTTGAAATGCGGGGTTTTTTTTTGTTTCACCCTAATCCAGACGATTATATTCGAAACAAATCTTATCGATTAATCAGCCGATTGAATGTTTTAAAATAGGTTATGAATTATTTCAAAGTAAAAGTTTTTTCGTATGTTTTGAAACGAGTTTAAACCAAACAAACTATAATTGCTTTTAATTATAATTTTATTGTTATTTTTTCGCTTGAAATTGTTGAGAAAATTTTTATTATTTTTTTTGGTATAAATATTTATACAACATTTACCACTATTTAAGCTATAAACCCCACTGAGCTTTAATTAATTTGTTTTCATTTATTGTAATTTATATCAACGATATTCGTTTTTTTATGTGTGATTATATATATTTTTACGCGTTTATTTTATTTGCTTTGAATATATAAATATTACACTTCGCAATAACATTATAATCGAAGTTTTGTGGAACACATGTCGAAAAAATTGGGGACAAAAATGCAAATTTTTAAGCAATTAAAAAATTTTTCCCATCAACTGGTGAAAAGATAAATAAATGCATGCATTGGGTTTTTAATTTGGCATCGTTTGGGGAATCAAAATAATTTCCTACTCATTTTTTTTATAAATATCAAATTTATAATTTATTAACAAAATTATCAACTGTTCGTCCAGTGAAAGCATTGCAGAGATTTTTGCGGAGATTAGGATTTGCAATTATTTTATTGTTATTTGCAACCTTAATAACGATTAGAAGTTTATTTTCCCATTCACATGTCAAACGTTTGAATAATTTAAATTATACGTCATTTGCAAGCCTCAGTGTACTTTGTGGAAATATTTGTTTATTTCTAATTGAAATATTTAATTAATTTTACTCATTGATTAAAATCGCATTTTCATTTTTTAATTGTTGGCTGTCATAAAATTTTTCTACATGTTATTTACGATTATGTAACTCGTAATGGTAAAATCTAAAAGATTATTCAATATTATTTTAGAGCATTATCACATTATCAATCGAATTCAGAGTTAACTAGACTCATCATTTTACTAAAAACATTTATTTTATGAATCATGTAATTTAGACTTTAGTAATTTCTTAGAACATCTTAGTAAACTCTTTACAGTAATAAATCTTTATTCAGTTATGTAAGATTTAATTTAATTCGCGATACAATCGCATTAATATATTATAAATATGTACTGTATTTGTTGATAGTGATCTAAATAAAAAATGTTAAATCCATGGTCCGTAATACAAAGCATATGAGAGGTATTTGGCCTTTAACAATGTGATCAAAAAAAATCTAACAGTATGATAAGAAAAAGATAAATACATATTCAATAAAGCAAATCAATATATCACTATTTATAACTTTGTTTAGATGATCCTGTAATAAATTTTAAGTCTCTATTAATATCTCATACAATTTATTGAAAACTAGATCATTACATAACTTTAAAAATAAACCGATATTAGTTCCGGAAATCTACGCATTATTAAACAATTATAACGGTTTTGTTATTTATATTTAATAAATATATCTTGAGCTAATTAAATAAAAACTAAATTCTATCATAATTAGTGATTTATAATTTGTTTTCTATTTATCCAATAAAATACAAACTCATTAAAATCAGAAAAATCATGTCACACTGTAAAGAGAAATGAGTGAAAATCTTATTAATAAAACATCTTTTATAGAATTCACTTAATATTTATTTTTCCCCATTTAAAAACTAATTAGGAGTTAATAGGTTTTTTGCATTAATGCTTTTATGCTCAAAATATTTCATGCAGAAAATGTGCCGAATATAATAGGTTTCAATTTAAAGTAAACAAAATAAAAGTTTTCGTGAAGTTATTTGATTCGTTACAAATTTTTTATTTTCAAGCTTACGTGTCTGTTTATTTGGAAAATTACTTCATAAAAATTTTATAATAAATTAATTCTGTGTTTATTAAAGAAAAACCAAAAGAGAAAATTGGATTCAATTTCTAAAAAAAATTAAAATCATTAAAAAAATATTTCAAAATATTTAATTATGCAAATTTAAGTTAAGGACACATCTAAGCATATATCATATTAATAAACGCAAAACGACATTGAAAATAACATAATTTTTTATTGAAAAATCATATATCGATGTCAAAACGAAAATATTTAAAAATGATTTTCTTAAATTTCCACCTCTAATTAACAGATACGCGAATATATACAAGTGCGCGAATTATTCAAATCGGAATAACGTGACAAAAAAGCAAGAAACTAAGTGTCAATCAAAAGTTTATGAACCAATTTATGTGAAACCATTTGTGAAGTCGCAGAAGGAGTACGAAACACAAGTGCTACAAATGAGTGTACCCATAGTTGAGGACTCTAGTGATGATAACTCGAAAGATAAAATACCTATCAATGACCTGATTTCGGTTTCGTACAGCACGAGAAGCGACCAACGAATAAATGACATTAATTTACTACATAGTAACGCGTGCACGCCTGGAATAGTCATCGAAAACTCTATTAATTCGGATAATATAGCGAAAAATCCACTCTATTGTGAATTATCGTGAGTTTTGCAGCCTATTATGAGAATTCTTTTGTTATTTATTAAAATCAGTATGTATTTATAAACCAAAAATAAAAATCTGTTTGCTTATAACAGGGAAGTACATTCATCGCAGTCGCTGTCCTCATCCAACGAAATGGTTAAACCGAATTCACTATTCAGTGATCATATTTATTCGACGTGTCATAAAGAAAAATTAACGGAATTATAACTCATTTTTTATACAATATATGCAATATTTTTTAATATTAAAAGATCAACTTTTAACTATACGTAAATAATGGTTGGAACAAATTTTTCGATAAATTTTTGCAGTGTGAATGCGTGAATATCGAAAAAATTTAATTAAAAAAAAGTTGTGCCAAACAACGTATTTTTTATGTTAATAGCATTAATTCTAATATATTTATTTAAAACACTTATGAATTATTTTAGAATTGAAAAACATATTCGATAAAGAAACTTTAAAAATAAATTTCATAAGTTTTAAAAAATTTTTAAATTGAATACATTTGACTCTCGAAACCATACGCCTTTATAAATTTACGTTTAGAGTAAATTCTTTTATTAACATACGCCTAAATAAATTTTATTATAACTTTACTAATGTTTATCGATAAGGTATCGGTGCTGTAAATAATTGTAAATAATTAAAATAGAATTTATGCTTAAGCATATCCGTAATATATCACATTATTATTTAGTATTAGATTTTAATTTAATTTGCGAATGTTTTGTTAGGCAATACATTGCTTAAGATTTGATAGTAAGATACTGTAATAGTGATGGTTAGATATTTTATTACATATCGAACGAGATGTTCATTTAAAAACGCGTACTTTCTCGTTAAATTCGGTTCAGTATTTAAACAACAAAACTCGTTTCAAGTTTTTTTTGTACAAAATCAAATCGTTTAAAAATTTACTAATCAATTTTAAATCTTTTACTGTCAGAATTATTTCAAATTTACTTAAACATAATTCTCACAATTGTTTATGCATAAAACAAAATTTAAAAAACAAAATTCATTTCTATTGTCAAGTGATTTTCTGCTATCTTTCCTATTTTAAATTCCATAAATTGTTTTAATAGATTTCACGGTAATAATACATTTTAAACAAGTGCTAAAGAACGCTGAGTACTTTCCGTCCGCGATAGTTAACTCAAGTTATCTCTATTGATTTAATAGCTATGTTAAAATACCTAATTTTATTTAATCATTTAGTCTGATTAAATTACTAAACCATTAAAAATTACTTTGTATTTTACACATATATATTGATAAATATATTGATATTATTCAGGCAATATATCAATGCATCTAAATTTTTAATTCAATTCTGATTTCGGTTCCAAAATAGACGGTTTTACCTAAATATACATTTTTAAATTCAACATTTTTTTACATTACAACTCTACGTATTAGTTTAACTTTTAAATTATTATAAATAGTTTGATAGCAAATGTTAGTTAATTTTTTAAAACTAATACTGTATACCAATATTAAAATATTTTTCACAAAAAAACACTTAAAGAAATGGCGCGAACACATTAAGGACTAAATTAAAGCCGATTACTGATTTAGTCATTGGTAGATTCAGCGGATTGCAAATGTCTAGTTTTAGCATCATTATAAGCAATCGTAAAAACGCTTTTCTTTTCCATGAGAGCACTGTTTTTGATTTCGAGATTTGGATTATTATTGATAGCGGAATGACCGATACCGGAGTCCGAATCATATGATTTTTCTGATTCGCCACTTTTTTCCTTTTTTAATCGCGTTAGCTTTCTATTACTTGAACTTAAATTTTTTGTTGATTTTTTCGCTTTTTTAAGCTCAATGTTTGCACTGCTTTCCGCTTTGTTTAACTTAAGATTATTAACTGAATGCGTATCCGAATTTGTATCCGACGTTTTGGAAGTATTACTCGATTGTGCCAACTTTTCCGTTTGCTTTTTCGAGATATTTTGGGCAAAACCTTTTTTGGCGAATTGATTTTGCTTGCCATCATGTCTACCATACTCGCGCGCATCGTCTGAACTACTAGTAGTGGAATCTTTTTGAGCGTTATATGCAGATAAATCGGTTGTGGTCTCAATGGGCGTTAAATCAGATTTTAATTTTTCATTAGGCTTTGCGAAAATAGTGTGATTATTTGGTTGAACATCTGGGTGTATATCATCAGCATTTCTCGTATGAAACGAAACGTGCCGTCGTTTTCTCAATGCCTGAACCATTTCTTCGTCATTTATATTATCCGCATTTAACTCGTATTCATCGGCTGTTTTCGGATAATCCAATGAATCCAGGCTTGGAATATTACGCGAATCATTTTGTCCATTACTTTCGATATGTTTGTTCGTGGTTGGAGTTTGAACGTATAAAATTTCGGATCTTTTAGGCGTTGTCGTCCTAAAGTTATCACTGTATCTCAAATGACTAGCTTTTGGTCTGTTTGTACGCAAAGAGCTACTATATTCTGGTACGTTAGATGTTAAATATGATTCAGCAGCAAAATGCTGATTACTAGGCATATAACCAACAATAGGCTCATCATCCCTATAAAGCCTATTTCGATCAAATCGCGATTGGATGAAATAATCGGGATGTCGTACCGTAGCGTAACCAGGATTTTGGTAAAGTTTATTCAACAAAATAGCATCATTTTGTTGGTGATAAGGATTACCATTTTCATAGTAATATTCGGGTGACACGCGTATCCTTTGGTTCCTTAGTTTTTTAAACCGCTGGTACATCGATCCAGAATCTTGCGGATACGCGTGCAAACTATTTGCTTTCAAATGATGATTCTGTTCATAATGAGGCGCTGATGAAGGCCTATATATAGCCCGTGTGTCACTTTCCTCATTCCACGCTTGTAACCCAACGTCACGTTTTCTTTTGTTTGCCGATTTGTTCAATTCATTATCGCGAGTTGAATCGCCTTCTTTAATCACTGAACCGTTTACTGTCGGAACGTAGTCTCGACTAGTCATCAACTTATCTGATTGTTGGTTATGTTTGTGTCGTCTAAGCGAAAGCAAATAATATTTATTTGCTTAAAATGTGAGAAACATAGCATAGATAGATATTATATTATCTAATTACTACCTTTGGTTATCATTTCTGCAGCAACAGCACCAGAATATTATGAATACGATTAGAAACAACAGCGTAATTAAGACTAGTATGATAAGCAGCCAAAACAAAGTTTGAAAGTCGCTTGTGACCAATTGGCCCGTTTTGATATTTTCCGATTCTTTTGTATTTTTATTTTTCGTATCGATTATCTCGTAATCTTTCCCTTTTATTTTCGTATAAATCACAGGCAATTTGCTCAAATCAACTAAAATATATAAATTCCATAATCAATATAAATAATATACGATCACAAAAAAATGAGTAATACCATACTTATAGATTGTGTGGGATATGCAATCCAAGCGTTGACAATAGTCTTATTTCTTTGCGTACGTATCGAATCGTGTGGTATATAAACATTAGCTCCAGTTATCATACCTAATCCACTTAAGATCAAATTGCGCTTATAATTATCAATTTTGTGACACAATCGAGTTATTTGTGATAATTTGCGAGACATTCACTTACTCTTCGATTGATTCCAAGTTTTCCTTCACTCGTTTCACAGGTTCGTCAAAAATAAAAACTACAGTTCGGTTAAGAAAATCCTTAAAACAATAGCGAAATATGATTTATAAAGGCGTAATTAAATCCATTAAAAATTAACCAATGAACACTCACTGGATTGTAAATATGTACACGAATAGACGACCATCTATACGGTATTCCCTGGTCATGAGCGCGTACTGTTAACACAAATTCAGGCAAAAATTTTTCCCCGCTATCGTCGTTATCGCCAAATAGTTGATCCGCTGTCCGAAATTTTCTTTCAATAGTTAGCGGAGATTTGAGAAATATTTCACCAGAAATGATGTCAATGGTAAACTTATCCTGATAATTGCCATTAATTATCTCGTAAGTAACGTTACTATTAACGGTGTTTGGTTCGTCGGCATCCAATGCTTTGACAATAAGTGGTTGAGTGAAGTTAGAACGGTCTGGTTTTAAGATCGCGTCATATCTAGATTGCAAAAAAGTTGGAATATTGTCTACAAAAAAAACACAATAAATTCTTTTTTAATCTCAATTTTGATATCAGCGAACAAAGTAATCGAAGCCTTAATTTAATTACCATTAGCGTCGATTAACTTAATATGTAATTCGGTTACATTTTTATTTCCGCGTCCCAATTGGTCTCTCGCTTCGATCGTCAGTCTATACTCAGGAATGATTTCTCTATCGATACCGTCATTGTTTTTCAATACTATTATTCCCGTTTCGGAGTCGATTTGTAAACTTTGCAAATATATATTGACAATTTTAAATAAAATTTATAAAACAAAAATCTTTGATTCGGATTATACTTTTTAGCGATTGGGCCGTTAATAGATGTGTAGCGAATCTTTCCAGAATCCCCAAAATCCGCATCAGTGGCTTCGATTTTAGTCACTGTCACTCCTGGTTCCGCGTCTTCTAAAATCGATGCTTCGTATACTTTTTTGCTGAATTGTGGAATATTGTCTGCGGTTATATATAGTATGTAATAGTTAAGATTTGGAAATTTCAAAAAATCTTAAATCACTCCAAAATTACCATTGAGATCAATGAGTTTAATTGTGCATAAAATTTTAGTAGTTTGCGGTTCTTGTATTGACTGGTCTGTGGCAGATATCTAATTTTAAAAATATATAACATTGAAAATTTATTAAATTATTCCGACAAATAATCAATACTAACAATTAAGTTAAATTGTTTGTCTAAATTTGTTTCGAAATCAAGTTTCTCATTATTTTTAACGATCACCGAAAAACTCAATTCATTAATTCCTTTGATCGGCTGAATCATGAATGTATGCGAAGGATCATCGATTTCTAAAACAATAGTTCCATTAAGACCGGGATCGTCGTCGAACACTTGCGGAACACTCATTCCTTCCCACCTGACGGGTGTCATTATCTGACTATTTTCGTCGATCGTACCGATAAGGTGTTCGTTTCTAAATTGTGGCCGTTTATTAACTGTTGAGATGATAACTAAGGCAACATCGGAAGTGGACGTAATCGACGCCAAATTCTCTTTATGTTCGGTGAGTTCCGTTGCTTTTACTGTTAGAAGAATTGGTTGGGTTGTTCCCAGGTCTGACTTTATATTCTGAATCGGGTGCGTTAATATTATGTCTCCGGTTATGTTATCGACGACAAAATAAGATTGCGGTTTACTACCTGTATATAAAACGTTATTTGATTTTACTTATTTTTTTTTGTTTGAAAATTCATTTAACTAATTAATTAATTTTTAGTTAAGGATTAAAGCTTAATAATTTTTCAAAATTTTAAATTATTATTTTAATTAATATTATAATTATTAAATGATTCAAGGGTTGATAAAAAGGATAAAGAGTCTCAAAAAGATGTTTATCTGTAATGAGCAGAGTCGAGACTTTTTCGGAAATCCTACTTTTTTATTATCAAACTAAAACTTTCGGAATTACAAGTGTATGCATTAAAGAACTTATTACAAATAAATTTAAACTAATTTAAATTTCCGAAAACTCCGAACTTATGGCGTATTTAAAAATTTTCGAAATTTGCCGAGTTTATTCCGAAAAATAGAATAAAGTGAAAAATTGTTGTATAAATTCGAAGAGTTTTAAGACAGGACGCTTTACAAGGCTTGTCCAAGAAAATAATATGAGTTTTTTTTGTAAAAAAAATTATTAGATTAACGATAAATAATTCAAAAAACCAACAAATGTGCAGTTAAATATAAGTTGTTTCGATAATTTTCTTACTGACTTATGATAACGAATCAACAATTATATTGAATATCTATTAATTTACTACTAAAATCTTTTCCGAATTTTCCGAAAATGTGTCCGAAAAAGGTCGTTTTTTGGCAGAATTTCCGACCTAAATTTTGATGTTTCAGTTCGGAAAACGTCTCGACTCTGGTAATGAGTTAGAAGTCCTGTTTCCCTGATAACTAATGCAGCAGTGCTTAAATCTAGTTGCCCATCGAGTGACTCCTCATTTAACTCGGTTTTTTGAACTGAGTTGAAAGGTATACGTCGAAGGGTATTTCCAACCCGCCTATGCTTTGTCCCCACTCACCCGTGCCTTGTCCCCACTCGCCCATGCCTGGTCCAGTGTTGATATAGGTGTCAAAGGGGTTGGACCCCAGTGGAAGCGTCTATAAAGGGATTAACATACAGACAACTATGAACTATACAGTGTATATATGGTTATTTAAAGCTTTGAATGTGCTTAGAAAACAATACCTAAATTAAATTAAATTTAATGAAAATATAATTTTAATGAAATAAAGAATTCTACATTGTTTATAGGCAAAAGTAGTTTATCCATTTACTTTAGCAGTTTGTTAATCATTACATAAATACAAGAACAGCACATTTCATAGCACTTTTTTTTGTAAATTAA